>ML798843.1:65661-99260 GCA_009831015.1 Picea engelmannii
GGGAAACCCTCTAGGGGAAGAAAACCCAGCAAAAACTTCCTTATCATAAATAACTTATACAATGTTCAAGAGATAACTCAAACCAATACAGATAGTCCTCTCCAAGAGATGCGCCACTCTTCTCCCTCTCTCCAACTGGTAATAGTAGCTTGCCTCATAAGAGAATGAGCAAGTGAGTTGTGTGTTAGAAGTGAGGCGCTAGCCTCCTATATATACAAAATTGGCACGTGTGAAAGGGCACCACTGGCAAGGCCGACCTCTCACTCTGGGTGGTTAAACCCACCTTTAATTAATTTTGGGTCTTCCATAATAACTGTTGGGGCTGACTTCTTATTCTTCCCTTTATAATTGTCCGATGACCAATCCACAAAAGGGGATTTGGTCCTTATACAATTACCGACATGATTAATCCACAATGGAGATTAATCTAATAATAATAATAATAATAATGACATGATTAATCCGCAATGGGGATTTAATCCAATAATAATAAGAATTCTCTTCGTAGTTACATTATTTCAACACATATCAGTTTCTGGAACCTTATCTTCAAAACTCAAATTGTTAAGGAAAATAGAGGAACCAATCTCAGTTTCCACAGAATAAATGGGATGGTTGTTTGGCTGGGATTTTTTACTGACCATGTATTTGAGCATTACTTCCCTGTAAAACCTCATATCTTGTCCAAAAATAGGGATAGTGGCATATGACATATCCATTTGCAGAGTCCCTTTCAACTTGGTTTCCCATGACCTAGCTGACAACATGCCAAACTTAGGAGGGATATTAGCAACCACTACATCCATGACCATATTTTTTGCTATAATTTGAGACAAAGATACCACCAGATCTTTGATTAGGCCCAGGCACTTCACCTTCCTTGAATCAAATGAGAAAAGATCTTTGTAAGGCCTTGTAATGTCCAGGACCAATTGGTCCATGACTACCTTGGGAATTAGGTTATGGGATGCTCCTGAATCCAACATAGCATTGTGCAGAGTCATATCATGAATCTTCAAACTGACATAGAAAGGGGGGACCTCATCAACATCACTACTCTCCTCTACACGTGGCCCAAACAAGATGGCAGGATGATCATCTTGTATATTCAAAGTATCAGAAGTTTCTTCCATCTTGAGCATCTTGATGATCTGATTTCTATATTCATTATTATTTATCAACTCATTGAATGGTACAAAGATTTTAATTTTGGCCATATCACTTTCAAAATTAAAGGAATATGAGGTTTTCTCTACCTCTTTGATGGTTGTCTCCTTTCTTGTTTCAGGTAATTTCTTCTGAGGTTCTTCCTTCTGCTTTCCTTTCTCCACATCATCCTTTGCAAAAGAGTCATTTTTAGGCCAACTTGAATAAGGTTTATTATTTTGAGCTTCTTTAGTAGGATTTCCCTTTGGAGGATTTGTAGGCATCTTTTTATTTTGAAGATTATATTGTTTTTGGAATTGCATGATGGCATTCTGCAACCCTATCTGGTAATCTTCTTTTCCAACAAAAACCTTTCATCATTCTCCTGCATGAATATTTCATTTTCATCCATGAATTGATCATGTTCTTCTTTAGTCAAAAACACTTTTGTTTCATCACCATCACAACAATGCATATTGTCTTCAAAATTTTCATCAAAATTCTCATTTACATAATTATTTTGAAAAGGAGGTCCTATTTGTTGATCACCCTAGTTCCTCTGATCTCTTTGTCTGATTTGTGGAACTGTTGGTCTCCTCTGATTCATGGGTGGAACATCAACCTGCTCTCTAGTGTTAGGCTTATTATCTAAAGACATCCTTTCCATGATTTTCTCCATGGTCTTCATCAACAACTCAAACCTCTCTTCTAATGAATGTGAGGTTGAAGGTTGTGCCTTATCTTGAACCTTGTTCATGTCCCTGTCAGAATTACCTTTGATCTTTCCTGAAGCCATTAGGTTTACTTCAAATTCTATTGGATCACTCATCATATCATCTAGTGAAGTAGATCTCATTTCCATCAACAACAAATAAAAATCACTTTCAAAGGAATCATCATATCTAAGTTGAGCAGCTCTAGGAGGAGATTTTACTTCAGTAGGAATTGAATTGTAGACTTTTATAAATCTACCTGAAAAATCTTGTATCATTTCATTAGGTGACCTTCTCATGTTTTTATACTGAGTTAAAAACTGAAGGGGGGTTTTCTTGTCACCCCACTTTGCAATAAAAGATGTTTCAAAGGATTCAAAATTTAGGATACTTGCTGCTGGGAGAGCTCTGAACCACTTTATGACTTCTCCTGCAACACTTTGTGCCAAAAACCTCATTTTTGCATGTTCAAAATATAGTTCTTCTAGGTATACAAAATCATTGAACCAATATAGGTGTTTTTGGGATGACACATTGCCTTCAACATCATACAACTTAATCCTCTGATTATATTCTTGGGGAAAATCATGTAACTGAGAAGGTAGAAAAAGAGAGGAAATCCTAGCTGCCATGACTACAATAAGAACTTGAGGTGGATGTTGGTTCTAAGTAGGAATCACAAGAGGTTTAGTAGAGGCAACAAAAATTAAATATCGGAACCTCTTCTCGTCAAAGATTATCTCGTTCAAACAAGACTCAGATTTAGTTTTGAACAGAGTTTGCTCAAATTTCAAATCAAAATAAAGGTCTTCAATGTTTTTCACTCCATGTTTGGGCAAGGATAGATATATGTCTAGACACAGAACTGGGATTATTGGCTTTTCTTTTCTTTTGTGTACAGTTTTCTCAGGATCAGACACAGGGATAACTTCTTCTGGGTCCGGATTGCTCCTGTTATGAATTCTCTTAGGAGCCGGGATTTCTCACTCAGACTACTTTATGCTACTAGTCTCTTTATAATGGAGTCACCAAGGTAAATTTAGTTTCAACAAATAAGGTGTTTGATTCACTGTCACCCTCAGGAAACAAATCTGAAGCTTTAAGTCGTTCTTTTCCCAGGGAATATTTCACTTTTGATCCCCAACAACGACGCCAAAATGTTATCACTCTATAAATTTGTTTAGCTGATAAAAAATAAACGATTGAGGTAACCTACAAACCAACTTTAGAGTTGGATACTAGCCTGCTCAACTCAGAAAGGTTTCTCTCATGTCACTTGGTGTTTCTTTGGAAATCAATGTCTAGGTTTTGTTGTTTTCAGGGGGTTTTTATAATTTTGTTGGAAAGGAAGGGGAGGGACACTTAGGGATATGGAGTCAAACTTCTAAAAATTAAAGGAAGCACTGACTGGTCAGTAGAAATTTCCAGAGGATAAAGGCTAAATGAGGCAATAAATATGAGTTATAATTTGTAAATTTGCAGAGTGTAGGAATAAAATAAAACATATAACTACATCAGAGCATTAAATAAATGAATTATGAGCTAGTTAGGAAGAAACTTAACACAATTTAAATTGATTCCGCCGAGAGCATCACAAGATGGATTCTGGGCCTTTGACTAACCAATTTAAACATAAGACAATGAAAATAAAACCAGAAATACAGGAAATACATACAATGAGAGGAGAAAAAAATTAGATCACCACCATTAGAATATTTTCATGGAAACTTCAATACTTTTGCATGTGTATTCAATTCAGCTTCAAAAAATTACAATTTAAGTTCTGAACCACTAAAATTGTTCCTTTGCACTTCTACCAACACTAATACATTTGGAACTCCTAATATTTATACAAGTTTGAGTCCCTTCATGTTGAAACCGATTACAATGATTTAAAAATGAAACATTTCAGTTCTTGAAACTGATTACAATAATTACAAATGACAGTTTCGGTATTGGAACCGATTACAATTATTAACAAGAAAATGTTTGATGATCTAGATTTAAACTCCTCTGACGCTTCAACTCCTTTTTTTTCCACTTGTTTTATTCTGGTCTTCCACCTGATCTTCCATCTTCAGTGATGCCTGGACATCACCTACTGGTCCCTGGAAAACTGCACTTTGTCTTACCCATCCGTACTATCTCCTTCCATTGAAAGTCAGAAGGGATAACATAGTCTATCATTTCCTTGATCAAGATCTCCAGGTCAATGCACGAATCATATGACATGACTGGAAATCCAATTTTGACTTCTTTGAACTGATTTAGAATCTCAAAGTCTATAATCATATGCTCAACCAATGTGGCTCCTTTCAGATTTTCTTCCAGGGTTTCAAACTTGGAGTGATCAATCCTGCACTAAGTGAGGAGATAATTGTATTCTTCCCGATCATACAATTTCCCCTTTCCATCCCAAAATGGTGGGAGGCCTTTGATATACAACTCTTCAAACAAATCCTTAAACTCTTGCACACTTTGCTCTATCTATTTTGACTTGGTTTGAACTGATTTCAATAGGTTATCTTTGGCAATAACCCTCCTGGCCTAGATGATCAATGTAGTTTTCTCTTTAACTCCAATAGTATGAAGTTCTGCAGTAGGAATGGATTTGAGTAGATTTATGGCATTTTGTGCCCATCCTGATGGCTTCTTTGCTAAAGTCTCATTCACAATAGTGCACCTGCTTCTGGTTGTGATGGCTATGTTGTCTTTATCATTGATGAAGTTTAAATACACTCTGAACTTGGCGGCTTCAGCAGATACAGAATCCCATATGATATGCTTGGCCCCCTCCAACAGGCCTTTGCCTCTTAATATCATTTTAAACTTATCTATCCTTTCCTGCATGTCTCCATTCTCCTTTTTAAATTGAGCCATTTTTTCATCCTTTGCTTGCATCTCTTGATTCAATTTCTCTATGCTCCCTTTTATTCCTTTGATTTATCCTTCCTTCAGGCTAACTTGTGACATGGCATTGACAAGTCCTTCAGTGTTTGGCCTATATTCTACAGCAGGAGGTACAACTACAACCCTGTTTAGAAATTTTGTCTGTCCTTGTGACCAATTCACCTTTTCTTGTTCTAGCTGTAATGCCTTAGCCTTGTATTCCAATGCCTCTTGACTAAGTGTCTCATTTTCATGTTCTAGAGAAACCATTTTCGTTGTTTGTAGATGTTCTGTGGTAGATGTTTTCAATTTTTTCTTCAAGCTCTGAATCAATTTTTCCTTCTCATCCAATGAGGATTTCACCCCTTGGGGGCCTTCAGATTCCAGCCTCTTGACTTGATTTTTCCAAGCTCTGCTAGATACTTTTTCTTGCCTAAACTTCCCTTCCAATTTCATTGCATAAGATGACAAATTTGAATTCTTCAATATTAAACTCAGGTAGTCAGAATACAACATATCACTGGTGTTCCTATGGAATTTGACTTTGTTTGGAGCGTTGATGTTGTCATACCTTATCTTTATCTCAGATACTTTATCTTCATCTACAACTACAATGTTAAATGTCCTCTTCTCAATATCCCTTACTATGAACAGAGAAGATTTGTGTTGAGAAATATTTTCCACTTCATGGATTAATTCCCCCATCTCACCTAGATCCATGTTTCCTTTCTCAACATATTGTTTTGCCAATTCTTCTTTAGATTGATAAATTGCCCCAGATGTTTTATCAAATATGTGTTTTTGTTGCTAAAGGTTCTTGAGTTGCCTTGAATTTGGATTTTGCTTCCCTTTTCAACCTCTACAATGCTAGTACCACTCTCCACCATATCCAGATCTACTTGTTCTTTAGGCTCTTCCTCCTCTAAATCCACTATTTGTGGAGACTGTATAATATTCATCTTCTTAGGAGCAGTTTGCTTATCACTATTGCCCATGGCCTCTGAACTTCTTCTCTTGTTGTAAACACTCATCTTAGGAACTTTGACTATTAGTTTCTGAGGTGCTTGTTGTGTTTGACTTATTTGCAGTGTTTCCTCCATGTGTTGTGTCTGAGTTTGTTGCAGGGTTTCCTCCACTTGTTGTGTTTGCATTTTTTACAAGATTTATTCCATATGAGCACAGACTTCTAGGTTTTCTAGTTTATCAAAACCCTCAACATGTTCATTCTCATAAGGGGCTTGTTTGTTCATCAATATTCTCTTGGATATGATTTGGTGTTGATCATATCACTTTCCCTGTAGCTGTGCAAAACAAAACGCTTTGAGATTTTCTTGAATCTGAGATAAACAAGATCTGGCTTTGACAATGAAAGGGCCAATGATACAATGGAACTTGAGGTTGGAGGCTTTGCACAAGTTTAGGAAATGTTATGTCTCGGATATGATTCTTTGCTTGATGAATTCAAGGGAAAAGACTCTGGGGGTCAGAAAAATAGGCAATAGATAGGGGGATTCATAACAACCATAAACCTAGATTATTTTTGAATGCATGAACAGTACCCAATCCCCCACTTAACTTTTTGGATTTGGCTGCAGATAGCTCCTCATGTCATCCAAAAATCTTGGTAGGATGGTGTTGAAAATCAAACTATAAACCCTGGACATAACGTTGTTGATGAAGATGAGCAATGTAATCCTCTTATATTCAATTGATATGAATGTTTATTCAAGAAATTATCTCTTATTGGTTTCCAGAAAAATCTTCAACAAGTAGTTGTAATATCTAAAATGCCTTAGAGAGCAAAAATTCACTAGTTGTTTATGGATATTCTCAGCTATGAATTGATCAAAACTAATGCAGACTGATAGACCGGAATCTGACTTGAAAGAGACCAATAGGAAATCCAACATGATTTCGACCATATGTTTTTCATTATCTAGACCTAAGACCTGACTCAAAAGGGAACAAACCCATTGGACTTCAATAACCATTATACTCACATTCATTGGCAAATGCAGACTCTCTAAAAAATGTTTTGGTTTGACAATTGTCTGTAAAAACAGATCTTTGACTTCTGATGGACACTCTATGTATACCCTAATTATATTTTATTCATTGAAAGGTTCATACATTAAGGAAAAAGACTCTGGTATACCAAGGGCATCTCAAATTGATAGACTCTCTACCCTACACATGACCTCAGACCCTTGTTTATTCACGATGACTTTTTCTTCATGTGAATATTGCTCTGCGCACCAACCTATGAACTCGAGAAAAGGGAAGTGACTTCGACATCATAAGGGACTATGGTGGCTTGGACTGCTTCAAGGAATGTTATATGCCTTCCTACATTATCGGAAAGATTTCTTCTGGACACAGAGATGGGGAAAATGATGATTTCGACGTCGAAAACGTTTGAATATCGGTCAATTAGGACTTCTTCATTTGACACGGGTTCTTGCTTTGTTGTTGAAGTTATGATAGGATCCATGGAAGCAATGAAAAATAACTGGAAAGGAGTGGAAATGGCATGAAATGGCGTACTGTTGAGCTGCAGTTGAAGGAGGGTGGTAGAGCAAAGTTTCAAACAGTCCAATCTTTCGAAATAATAATAAAATACATAACAAATTCCCTTTTATACCTTTTCCAAATTTTGGGGGCGTGAGGAAGTGGTTTGGGGCAACCCGCTTTTCACCCTGAAATGCATCTAGTGGTGCCACGTAGCCCCGACTAAAAACCACGGTTTAGATTTCGGCCCGCTTTCTGAAATTATCCTCCACGCAGCTTCTCCCCCCTGAAATGATTCTTGACCGTCAATCTGGAGGGCTCGTGATCTGTGACGTATTGGGTCACATTCGCTTAGCGCCCCTGCCAGTTTAGCCTTTTCCTGCCATATTTATCCCCTTCTTCTAGTTTTTTAAGCCTCCAAACCAATCTAGTGTCTCACTAAGTCCAGAAATCTCTACTTCACACAAAAATTTTAATGGTGATAACAACTTAAATAAAAGATAAACATTATAAAGTCACTTTGTTAAAAAGTTCTCTTCTAGAAGCTTTAAGGAGGTCAAGTTAGATATTTCTAGAAATATCCAATGAGCCTTTAAAAGGAGAGAAGAGAAAGTCATTTGGGCATGTCAGATTGGATTTGATCATTTTTCTTGTGGCTTGCTCGGTGAGCCATGGTTTTCGTTAGGGTTTTGGCAAAACCCTCTCCTTGGAGTTTGGATTTGGTGGTGAAACCATCCACCTTAGTTAAACAAGGAGGAGGATCCACCTAGGATATTCAACTGTGCTTCATCTATGGTTTGATATCAGTCTAGAAGTGCAAATTCGTAGGGTTTTCATGTGGTGACTGTGACATCCTCCAATGTTTGGCCTATCTTTGTGTGTTTTTCTATTGATGCACTGCAGTTGCCATAGCAACCAATGGATTATTGTATTCAGTTCTTCATTCATAATAAAATACCCCACGATTCTCTTATGTTCCATGAGTATCTATTTTTGCTAGTAATGTGTTTGACGAAACGTCTTTAGTGAAAAGAATGCTAAGTGTTTATGAAAAACAAAAATTAATTTAATGGCCTAGAAATCCATGGTATCCCTCTCTAGCACTATTGGGGATATTACAACACAACTAATCACTTGTTAAAATTAAAATTTAATAGTAAAATGGAAATCACTACATTCATACACATTAATCAATGTAAGTTCACTTGTCAATTACTAAATATCTTTGAAGACGATGTTATATGTGGATTATTTTCCCTAAATTTTGAAGGACATTTTTGAGCTTGGTGTACGATGTTACCAACCAAATCCATTCATAGATGGAAATGATTTAGGGATGCTTTCATACCTACTCATGATAAGTATCAAGTGGAGGCATTATAGTGTGAACTATATGATATTTGTGAAATGAAACATAAGTCTATCATAGATTTTTCTACAAGGTTCCATCAGTTATCTCAATGGTTTCTATAAAGCCCAACCCTGGTATTTATAGCTAAAAGTAAATAAATAAAAAATTGTAACCTGATACCATATGTAAATATTAATAGTAAATTGAATTGATAACAATTTCCAGGAATTAAATTCTCATTTTTGACAAATTACAACAAAAAATCGATATTTATAATTTGATTAACAACAACACATAAAAATAGTGAAATACCTCTTGAAGATGTTGACCTTTGATTTGTTGAAACAGTTTGCTACCAAAAAATGAAACTTCTTGAAATTGTTTCCTCCCAGGCAGCTAGGAAAAGAGCCTCTCCGGCTCCCTATCTCCAGGAAATCATATTTCCTGGCCCTCGAGCCCGAAATCCAAACAATAACAGTACTGCCCTAGTAAAAATCCTGAAAGAAAATTTTCCTTGTACTCTCCTCCTTTTCCCTTCCTCCTCCTCCCAGAATTTTCCCAAAAAGAAGACATCCTTCCAAGTGCCCTCCCCTCTTCCTTATTTTCTTCTCTCGAATCCCCCTCCCTCATTCAATTCCCAACTGCCTTATCCCCTCATTAATTCCCTCACCTACCATTAAATAATAAAATAATAAAAATATTCAATCTAATTATTTAAATAATTAATCTAACTTACCCTAAATAAATTATAATTATTAATTAATAAAGTTGGGTTGTTACATACACTCACCCTTCAAGAAAATTTGTCTCCAGGTTATAGTAATTTATAATACAAGGGAAATAAAACATGATTCATGCATCCAGATTAAATAAGTAACATCATCAATTTAAAACACTTATACATACTAGTGTACATGTGCAAGGCATGCATGCGTAGCTAGCACATACATGAATCACATGTGTACTAATGACGATAGTTATCACAACTAATGCAATTCTTGTATGCATCCAATCTGATCAGCAAGGCCATTTATTTCATAAAGAATAGTAAACCATTTAAAATATTCTCAAAATCCCTCAATTGTAATAATTTATCACAAGCAACATTCACTTAGATAATTGTAGTCCAGTTAAGCAAATATAAATACACACACACACACATGTGTGTGTGTGTGTGTGTGTGTGTGTGTGTGTGAACAAGATGAAATCAAGAAATTCTACTATAAGGTGAAAATTCCACACAGTCTCAACTACTTCTAGTCATCCTTCCTCCCTAACCTACTTCCATATTTCATCCCTATCCTTCTTCTGTTGGACTATATTGGAGCGTCAACTATAATGACCTAACTCTAGATAAAACTTGTAAGAAGAAGTGTCAACTCTCTTGACCAATTTTCCCTAGTAGGAAACTAGCAGTTATCATCACATGTCTAGGGGAGCATGAGATAACACCATCCTCCCATGACTCCAGCTTTCAGAGGATACATGGTGGGAAATTCCTCCACCCCTCCTAATAGAACTAGGGTCAACACCTTACCATGGACCATACAATGGCACTGTGTTGCTGGGATTTTTTCATCGTATATTGAGTTTTAGGCAGTCTCGCCACCTGAAAAACCTACACTTGTCCACATATCATAGCAATGCATTTGAACCAACATAATTTCACATAAAAATATTCATACCATATTGTTTATGGGTCAATGTTCACGACATCAACCATTTATTATCATTATCCTTTGGTTATTTCATAGCCCATTGAGATGCAAAGTAGTCTATAACACAAACTCATACATATTTATGCATTATTATCATATAAATGCATTTAATCATATCCTCAATTCCGTATCCATGTACCAACAACTTTAAATGTAAAAATTTGCAAGCTAGAAATAGGTTGCATAATATCCATCATAATTCAAATAACGATAAGCATTCATAGAATTGACATTCGCATAGGTCCATATGTCTAAAATTCCAAGTGTATCATTAATAGTTTCACAGTTAATATAAAATAAAATATGATTAGGCCTTAAGTAATTCTAGTTGTCTAAGTCAAAAGGTGGCATTACATACACCCAACCTTCGGGAAACATATTCTCAAGGTGGTAAAAAAAGTGAGGGCTGATCTCGTCGTAAGGTCTCTGCATCCTCCCAAATATAATATACTGGGATATAATTGTCCCACTGGACCTTAACTTGGTCTACCAAACATTTCTTGAGTTTTTAGACCCTACGGTCCAATATGTGTAACGGTTCAACCATGAGGGTTCCCGCGTCCGATACCTGCAATTCCCTCTAATTTAGTTTGTGAGATTCGTCAGCAACATAATGATGTAGAACAGATACATGAAAAACATTATGAGTTTTATGCAAGTGGGATGGCAGTATGAGGCAATAGGCAATGAGTCCAATTCTCTCTTTGATTTTGAATGGTCCTATAAATCGAGGCGACAACTTTGTCCCTTTTCCAAACCGAATGGTACTCTTATTAGGCCTGATACAAATGAAAACTTGATCTTCCACTTTATAACTTCGGCCAGTCCTATGTGCATCATCATAATTTTTTTTTCTATCATGTGCTTCCTTTGGTAGTTGCCTAATTTGAATCACATGTTCCTCCATCTCTTGAATCAATTCTGGTTCGACTGTCACTCGGTCTTCTAACGTTTCCCAACTCAATGGTGTCATGCATGGCCTTCCATATAGAGCTTCACAGGGAGAAATTATGATTGAGCTGTGAAAACTATTATTGTAAGAGAACTCTACCAAAGCTAGGTACTTCTCCCAATGGGTTTGATTATCCATAACATACATCCTAAGCATGTCTTCCATAACCTGATTTACTCTCTCAATTTTCCCATCCGTTTCGGGATGATATGTTGTGCTCAAGTTCAATTGAGTTCCCAACGTTGACTACAAACTTGTCCAAAACCTAAAGGTAAACCGAGAATCCATATCTGAAATGATATTCTTGGGTAACCCATGCAAACAGATGACTTCACTTATTAAAACACATGCTACATCAATGACATCGTAAGTGTCTCTAACTGGAATAAAATGAACACTCTTGGTCAATTTACCAACTATAGCAAGAATAAAATTGTGCCTCAGTGATGTGAGTGGCAATCCCACAACAAAATCCATATAAATGACTTCCCACTTGGAAATAGGAACATCATGCGGTTGTAGGAGACCTGTCGGGTGGGGATGATCAACCTTCACTTGCTGACACTCAAGGCACTTGGCGACAAAATGGACTACATCAGGCGTCATTCCTAACCTGAAGAAAAGATACTTCATGTCTACGTACATTTTCTTCACACCCGAATGTGAACAGTAAATTTCTTTATGGGATTCCTTGAGTATGATGCTTTGAATATCCCCACCCTCGGGGATGTACATCATTCCTTGATATATTAACAATCCATCAGCTTCAAGGCTATATCCTTCATACTTGGGTTCTAACTGCCTCCCACTCTGGAGGGATGAAGTAACCTTTAAATACCAACTATCTCCAAGGAGTTTCCTCAACACTCGCTCCCTCAGAATAACCTTTAAGGGAACCGAGGAGAAGACATGTGGTCTCCTTCTTAAGGCATCCAGGACCACATTCTCCTTTCCCTTGATGTACAAAATTCCAAAATCATACTCACTCATAAACTCACTCCATCGCCTCTTCCTGACATTGATATCCCTTTGAGTGAAGAGATGCTTTAAGATTTCATGGTCTATTTTAAGCTCAAATCTTTGCCCCACTAGATAAATCATCCAAAGCTTCATAGCTAGCATTAAAAATTCCAACTCTAAATCATGAGTAGCATAAATCTCGTCATGTTGCTTCAAATTTCTTGACGCATACGCTATCACTCCCACATCCTACATTAGCACGACCTCCAATCCTTGCTTCGAGACATCCGTACAGACTGTGAAGTCTTTTTCCATATCCGACAGTCGTAGAATTGGTGCACTAGTTAGTAACCTCTTAATCTCAATAGTAAAATCAATCTCCCTCTTAGGAGGCAACCCCGACAACTCTTTCGGAAAAACATCCTTAAATTCTGACAAAATCCTCAAGATAAATTAAACTTTGCATTATTTATGTATTTAATCTCTACACTAAGCCCACCTTTTCTTTCAGGTCCAAATATGTCCCCACAAAAGAAGACAACGAGTAATACACCTGGGACCGAGGCCTCTAGTAGTGACCAAAAAAATGTAGGTGAACCGAAAGTGATCGAAGCCACATACAATGACACATCTGGACTTTTAGAAAAAGGATGGAGAAACACTAAAGTGGGGAGAGGTATATCACCTATTCAAGAAGTCTAATTTCTCCACTGAAACTAAAGAACATGATGAACTTAAAGTATTCAAAAACATCAACAAGTCGGGAATATTTAGAGTAGAAACCCACCCGGTTGTGTTCCCATGGGAAGACGCCATCACTTGGATCCTGAAGAGTATAGATGTGAATGGAATATTCATTTGTACTTCTAGAAAAGATTCCATAGCCTCATTTAGGCTCGAATATCTGGGAAAGTGCTATCACATTCAGAAAGGAAGTAAGAATCTAGACAACAAATGCCTCAACAAGTTTGAATACACTCCCAAATATTTGTTTCCTAAATGGTACAATACTGACAAACAATTCAAGTATAAACCGAAAGGAGGGTACCCCACAAGCTCTCTAAGAAGGCCTTATTAGTATCTAGTAGCTATGTTGTGTCGATTATATGGAGAGCTAGATGTATCCCAATTTCCTCTATCATATATTCCTTTGATATATTATCGCATGGAAGAGGGAGTATCATTCAACTGGGATGACATCTTGTCGGAAAATCTAACAGTGGCCATCTCTGCAGTTAAAGGAGCCTAGCCTGGAACGTTCCCAAGTTTTCACAAGTCATCATATCTCTTGGACATAATGTGCATGACTCATAAATACCCTAAGATGGAATGGAAATAATATCCCTTAGACCTGACCATACATGTATATTGAAAATTCCTCTGGGAGCACAAGTATTGGACAAATTACCAAAATATGCGTGAGCATTTTCTAGCTCTATTGTATGAATTCATATTCTGCACCACACCCCCCCACCCACATGACTAACAAGGCAATAATAGTCATAAGAAGAATTGGAGACTGGTACCTCATGGAACATGTAACCTACATAAGAGTGTATGGTGCGATGAAACCAACTCACCTTCTCCCTTAATTTTTTCCTGATAAGCTTGTGCTCCAGGAGGTTGCGTACCAGACCATAATTGATCCAAGGGATCAAATTTTCCTCAAAATTCAAAGTGCTTGGAATCACTTCAAATCGAACGAGTGCATAGGCCTCATCTTCATGAACCCAATGCAACTTGTTTGGGTTCAAACGAACATCAGATGAGTGAGATATCGCGTTCTGTTCAAATCGTCAAACGGGCAAAAAAAAATGTGTTGATTGTACAGTCCGTACAAATGCTGACGTGGTAGGTTCGTACGATGACATGGCAGAGTTGGCGGAAATTTGGCAGTTGGATGGTCGAATCATTTCTTGACACGTGGCATCTTGGTGGTGAATGGATTGGTGACACGTGTCCCAAGCATGGGCCGCCACGTGTCACCTGGGCATTGGATAAAATATGTGTAGTCGGCAGGACTCGACCCCATGACCTCTAGGCAGGGGAAGAGCCTTTGGAAGGGCCACCCAACCGGTGCACCCACTGTTGTTTCTTATTATATATATGGTTTTAAAATTATTTGAGTTTGAAATGTGTTATGGTTGGGGCGCGGTCCGGACCGGGGCTAAGCCCCGACCCTCGGCCATATGCGGATTACCATATAACGACCACCGTGTGCGCACAATTCAAACGGTTAGCCTGCAATCACATGTGGATAAACATGTGACCATACCACGCGTAGCTATGTTAACAATATATTTGACCGACGGTTATTGCGCGGGAGTTTACATTGCCAACGGTTTAAAATCTCGCGTCGACACTTAGCGCTTAACCATATGGTTTGGAGTTAGCCCCAGCCTTTGATGCGTGCGGTCATATGACCCATATGTCCACGGTTTGGTGGTTAGGGGTTAGGTTCCCTAACCGTCCTACAGTTTTCACGGTTTTTGGTTATGCGCTTGGTGCTAGGTTTTAGCACGAAAATGAGCACATGTGCTAGGTTGGACACACATAGGTGCAATTTGGCGATCCAGAGACAACAAGTTTAAAGGGGAACTTCCAGGAAGCCTATCTTCTTCAATTTTGGGCTTAAAGGAGAAGATAGACTTCCTGGAAGTTCCCCTTCAAACTTGTTGTCTCTGGATCACCAAATTGCACCTCTGTGTGTCCAACCTAGCACACACACTCATTTCCGTGCTAAAACCTACCACCGGGCGCATAACCGAAAACCATGCAAAATGTAGGACGGTTAGGGAACCTAACCCCTAACTGCAAAACCATGGATATATGGGTCATATGACCACACACATCAAAGGCTAGGGCTAACTCCAAACCATATGGTTAAGCGCCAAGTGTCAGCGCGCGATTTTAAACCGTTGGCAATGTAAACTCCCGCGCAATAACCGTCATTCAAATATATTGTTAACATAACCGTGCGTGGTATGGTCACATGGTTATCCACATGTGATTGTGGGATAACCGTTTGAATTTTGCGCACATGGTGGTGGTTATATGGTAATCCGCATATGGTTGGGGATCAGGGCTTAGCCCCAGCCCGGATTGTGCCCCAACCATAACACATTTCAAACTCAAATAATTTTAAAGCCATATATAATAAGAAACAACGGTGGGCATGTCAGTTGGGTAGCCCTTCCAAAGGCTCTTCCCCTACTCGAAGGTCGCGAGGTCGAGTCCCGTCGACTACACATATTTTATCTAATGCCCAGGTGACACGTGGCAGCCCGTGCTTGGGCCACGTGTCACCAATCCATTCGCCACCAAGATTCCACGTGTCAAGAAATGATTCGACCATCCAATTGCCAACTATCTTCCAACTCAACCCTGCCACGTCAGCGTACAACTCTGCCACATCATCGTACGACCCTGCCACATCAGCATCCGTACGGATTGTACAGTCAGCACATTTTTTTTTTGCCTGTTTGACGATTTTAACAGAATGTGATATCTCACTCATCTGCGTTCGCTTGAACCTGAATGAGTTGCGTTGGGTTCGTGATGACTAGGCCTACGCACCCATTCAATTTGAAGCGATTCCGAGCACTTTAAATTTTGAGCAAAATTTGATCCCCTGGATCAATAATACATGGGCTTGGTGGAATGTTGTATAGAGCAAAAAAGTTAATCTGGACACCACTACCTCTATATGTTGGAAACTACTTCTTTGAAAATACCAAGAAGGTTCAAGAAAAGGTAAACACCCTACTATCTTACCACTTCGGAGAATAATGGCTCTAAAGACACGATCCCAAGAATATCATAAAAGACCACTTCAAAAAAAATGATCTACCCTGGGAATACACAATGAATATCTGGGAGGAGGAAGAATTACATTAGAAATTTTGAATCTATGATGAAGTAATCTTCAACAGGAGTGGCCAGCCTAAAGGGAGAATTGTAGATGAAGAAAGAGCTAGAGAAGAAGCTCAGAAGAAAGCAGAAGAAGAGGTGACCGAAGAATCACCCCACACCTCCACATCAATACACTCAGAATCGATAGGATAATAAGAAGAAGAACCAGCTGATAAGAAAAGAAGAGATAAGGAGAAAGTCCACAAGAAGAAAAATGATGTCACCAAGAAAAAAATGGAAGATTGAGGCAGAAAAGGCCAAATCCAAATTTGAGGAAGAAGCAAAAGGATAATTAGAAAGAGAGACCAAACAAAGAGAAAAGGAAGCCAATGAAGCAACAGAGAGAGAAGAAAATGAAGCAACAGAGAGGGCAGCCAAGGAGGCAACATACAAAGAAACAGAAGCAGAGATACAATAGGAGGATGAAGAGGACAGAGGTGGTGACACTCACCCAATGGAAACAAATATCCCAAAGGTGTCAACTATATGTGTTGGCACAGATATATCAGGAAATGGTTTGGGACTGGGACTCTAGACACCATTCCAACCAAGTGAAGTACTAGACCCGAGAAGCTTCACTTATGATAGAAAGATTGATAGGATCGTGCAAGAACAACTAAAGAAAGTTCTAGCAACTGAA
This sequence comes from Picea engelmannii, assembly GCA_009831015.1. Lineage (NCBI taxonomy): Eukaryota > Viridiplantae > Streptophyta > Pinopsida > Pinales > Pinaceae > Picea > Picea engelmannii. The sequence goes on from ML798843.1 coordinate 82,451, forward strand.
GGAACTTCAATCTCATTTGCTACACACATTGCCAAAACAAGAGATGTAAGGGATAATCCAATAGCAACTGCTACAGATGGAACCACATTCATGAATTCCAATGAAGACAACATTTGGAGACTATGCTAGCAAAATGTGGAGGAAGAAGCAAGGATCAGGAGCTGGAAGAAAGACTCCAAGAAGTAAGAATTGATGAAAGCAACCTGCAAAGTTTCAAAGCTATTTCTTAGAAGGTCAGAAGAGAACTGGAAGAGGCTATCATAGACATGTATGCTCACCTGCAATCATAGAGTAGAATAGTCAAATACAAGAAAAATTGGCGCAGTTCAAAATGATCCATGAGGGCATCACTGACACTAATAGATGGATCGCAGAAAATATTGATGCATCAGCCGAACTATACCGACCATCAACATCATAAAGAAATACTATCTTGTATGCACTAGACCATTTCCAACAGGTAGGGAAAAGGTGGATAAAGAGGTTACCAAATCAATGGCGATATGCTCGAGGATACACAAAGTTGAGTAAGCACTGATCAAGGGCATATGACTACCTAGGCTAGATGAGCTCAAGAAAAATATAGTAACATAAGAGTTGGTAGAAAAGGTTCATGATAACACAAATCGAAGAAAAGCAGTAGTCAAAGAAGCCACCACAATCTCCACATATCTCATAGAGAAACACTTACTGCAACATGTAAAATTGCACACCATGATACAAGCATTCATGGTGACACTGGTAAAAGACACGAGCACCCTTGAATAAAGCATGGCCATGCACAATGCAACTCTGGAACAACTAACTTACAAAAGGATCAAATCCCTGTATGATCAGCTAGAAATATGGACATCATACGTCAAGGAGAAAAATACATGAATAAGGACAAGATGGTGACTAGAAAATGTTAAGACTTGTTTCTTATTTTGTCTTTTTCCCAAACGATATCAATTTTGTCTTTATTGTACACTTTTCACTAGGAAATAGGAAGATGAACCATTTGTAACATACTCTTCAAGAAGAAGGCAAAGAGTCACTTAGTGGTTACAACAAAGAGTGACTTTACTTTAAAAAGCATATTATAACAAAAGAAAAAGTGTGATCAACTTTTGGTTTGTAATATATAAAATATAACATAGTAATGATGATGATTATTGTTCCCTAATAACAACAAGTGTTACATGGCGGCGTAGTCCCTGCCAGGTTGGAATTGGAATAAATATGACCGAGTACAGACACGTGGGTAGCAAGTTGAAGTACATGTGGTATCCATGCAGAATTTAGTATTCCCGAATTAGTTTTATTTGAAATTTATCAAAAATTAAAGGTTCCTAGTATCTAAGTTTGATAGTACAAGAAAGATTTAAAAGGATCCTGGACAAAAAAAAATTAGTGTGCAATAATAATAAGGTTCCTAGTAAAAATGTTTGTTACATCAACATTTAAAAGGTTCTTGGACACAAAAAATTTAGCATACAATAGAATAGTAATAATGTCTGTTACATAGGTTCGTGGACAAAAACACAAAAAATTTAGCATTCCTGAATTAGTTTTTTGTAAAACAAGGGCTCCTGGACACAAAAAAAAATGAAATTTATCAAATTATAGGTTCTTGGACACCATAAATTTAGTATACAATAGAACAATAACAACATCGTGCAACAAAGGCATTCCCGAATTAGTTTTCTTAGAAAGTAATAACATATGTTACATCGATATTAGCATACAATAGGACACAAAATATCTAGCATTCTCGAATCAGTTTTCTTTGAAACAAACAACAAAGGTTCCTGGACACTCAAAATTTAGCATACAATAAAGGCATTCCCGAATCATTTTTCTTTGAAATTTATCAAAAATTAATAATGTATGTTACATATTTCTAGAAATTTAAATGTGTTTGTCATATAGACTAGGATTGGGGCTCCCGCGGACCATAAAAAGAAATAAGTAAAAGAATTAGGAATGTTGAAAGAAGAAGTGTGTGATGGTAGAGAGGAAGACTTGAAAATAAGAAATTGGAAGTTATGAGTGTTTGGTTACAGTTTTGTATTTAAAGAGGTAATAACTGGATTGATAAAGAAAACAAGATGACAGTGTAGACTTAAATTGGATTGATAAAGAAAAAAAAATTCCATTATAGACTTACTATGAAGCCGATGCATTTTTGTTGTTGTCGTTGATGGTCAGTGGAATCATGTCGACTGGTTGTTGCCCTTCCTGGATGAGGTTGTCCATTCTCTATTGGAACCATTCTTCAATGTAGTTTCTCATGGGGGCCATGTCGATTTCATCCCGTATTTCTATGTCGTAAAGGTCATTTTCTAATTTCCTTAGATCCATTGAAATACTATGCAGACTTTGTTCAATTTCTTCATTGTGTGTCGAATCGTCCAGTACCCAATGCTCGAGCTCATCTACACGATGTTCAACTATGCCATAAAACTTTTCGAAAGAGAACCCCTTTAAAATATCAAGTTGTTCATGGAAGGATTATTTAGCCATTGACAAGGATTTGAGAATAAATTTTTGGTCTTGAACCTCGTTGGTACTTTCAGCTAAGTCTATTTGGATGAGGCTTGTGAATAATTCTTCCTTTTCTGATATGGCTTGTTTACATGATTCAACAATGAGCTCCAGGTTCTTAACTTTCTTTTTCCAGCATGATTTTACTTTTTTGGTCCGCTTTGAGGAGGGGAGTTTCTCTTGTATTATTTTCAGTTCTGATGTGCTGACGACATGGTCGGAAAAAGGGATCAACACCTGTTCATAGAAACACTGATCATTTTTTAAATTCTCCTCCAAATGTTTGAGCAAATAATTTTCCTTCTTTCGAAAGGAAACTAAATTTTGCGATGTTTCCCAGGCTTCAGTAACTAGCTGCATTCTTTTCTTGATGTCATTCTCTACAAGGTCTATAGAGCATGCAAGGAGGGTGGAGGATACTATCATCTTGGTTGTAGTGGTAGAAGGCACATTTTTTGTTAAAGGACTAGAAAATTCTGGGGTGGCAATGAAAGCCTCCTCAAATTCGTTGAGGCGGTCTTTCAGTCTGGCATTTTTCGCTTCAATTCCTCCAATGGAATAATCAAGAGCATCAATGGTTATGCGGTGAAACAGGGAGATTTGGGATGGCTGCATTTTCCTAAAGTTAATCTCTGTGTGAGATGTTCCTTTCTTATTTGTTACATCTCTCTTTTCAATGACCATATTTTTAGATTGGTTGTCTAAAACAATGCTCTGGAATATGAAGGATTCGTCTTCGTCAAAAGTGTCAGTCTCAGCTATTTCCATTGCAGACGGCCCGGTTTTGTGCATGTTCTTAGTTTCAATTTCAAGTTGCACCTGTTCACTTTCAATTCGAGTTCCTTCGCCTGCCTTGCATTGTTTTTTCTCTTCTTCATCAGTGGAATTTTGTGAGAACTATCAATTTTAATGTGAGGAGGTTTCTTATCTCCTCCTTCATTCGAATATTTCTGGGTTGTTTTCTTACTGGGGTGGGCCCTTGAAGCGATGCTCTTTGATGTCATTCTCTTGGGAGTGTTGGCGGGGGATAGGGCACTCTTCTCATCGGATACTTTTCCCTGTTGTTTGTACAATTCAATCGCACGTTGCAATGTATCTGTGTCGCAATCGCCAGAAGCAGGATTGTTGTCGTCACTGTCCCTGTCTTCGGTCAGGTGTCTATGGATAAAAGAGTTGTTAAAGACAACTGCCAGTAAATGTTCTCGAAAAATCCCATTAGGGTCGAACCCTTTTATCCTTTCAGCATACATTAGGTTCAATTTTTTGAAATGGCTGGCAAATTCATTAATCTTGTTGACGTTTCTGCACACAAAGTCTCTGACTTTCCAGGGCAGAGGAATGAACTATTTTTTTTCTTGTCATGGAATAAATACAACCAGTGGTTGTATTTCTTTGTTATTTCTGCAACAAACATCTTTTTCATGATGTGGCATGGAAGGAAAGAAGGACTTTCCTTAGAGCCAAAGACCATTAGTACACTGTGATTTTCCTTTTGTTCAAGTGTGCCCTTCCTGTTCAAAAACTTGGTTGCATGGCCAGACATCCACGAAGCATCCTTCCCTAACAAGAAATCTTTGAAAACTGAGACAAGGTCATTAAAAACTTCATAAAAACAATGGGAGGCCTTATGCCTCCACAGGGCCTGGTACCAGAATGTTACTAGGTCGAATCCACAGTTTATTTTCTTGGAAAGAGAAAGTTTTGGAAACGGAAAGCAATAAACTATTGAAAAAATCAAGTAGGATGACATATAAAATTTATTTGATTCTTTGAATCGTGACAACTGGGAATAGATCTCAATGGAAATTAGCTTCCCCCAATCGAAAATGAATTTTTCCTTGACTGTGAAGTACAAAATATAAATAATTATATGGGAAATGCTTTTCGTGGATGCCTGTCTCGTTATTCTTGTAAACATCCAAGCAATTTCCCGGAACGGATTTCTAAAGGAAGTTACCTGCAACTTTGTGATATCTTCAGGCACTATTGTCAGGTCTTCAAGGAACTCGGCTAAGATGTCCAACCCATTATCATGTTTTTCTAGGAACTGCTTGTAGTCTTGTCCTCTAAAGGTCAATGTTGGCTCTTGCAATTTTAACATCTTGCAGAAGACCTGAGGTGAAAAAGAAACAGGAGAATGGTCACGCAGTGGAATAATTCTTTGGCTTAGAATATATTTTTCGGCGCACCAAGAGACCACCTCCTTACAGTCAAAAACCTCAGGGACGTAGTCTGCACGAGCGATTCCAGAGGTCCAAATCACTTCATTCTAGGCGGAATGGGATGAATAGTAAAAGTATGCCCTAGACCATTGGAAGTTCTGGTCCTGATGTCCGAATATATTTACTGTATCTCCACAAAACTGTTGTCAACCTGCCGCCATAAGTCTACAAGAACATTTGTTTGCTCCAGATGATGAATGAAATGAAAAGTTGGAAGGGATAATATAGCGTTGCGCAAATGTTGGTCCAATGTGTGTGAATGGGATATCTCCTCGAGAGTTTCGTTCATTAATGAAAATTTGGATGGTTGTTGCATGATGCACTGTTAACATTAAATACTAGTAATTGCATACATAGAAATGCGAACATGGCGGATACAACAATGAACGATTAAACATTGTATATTTCTTGAGCGGGCCAACACGACGATGTGTGTTTGAGATGAACAATCAGAAGGGACTATATAACTCTCCGCAGATCTTGGTATAATGCGTAATAATGGGAGATATCTTTGAGCATTTCACTCATTAATGACAATGTTGATGGTTCATGCATGGTCAGTTGTTAGCATGAAAGGTTTCTAATTGAATACTAAGAAAGTACAGAGGTCGCGAGTACGGGAAAAACCAACTTCAAAATAGGCTTAAAGGTACAACCGTTGGAGGTGAGGACGCGAGGTTCAAATTGTATGTCTAGGAACTTTTTGAGTGCAATATGTGTAACACCGGAGAGGGTATGATAGGATAGTCCAGAGGGAAATTTGTATATCACTAGTAATATCATAACTAATGTATATCAGGAAGGAAAGGAAGTTAGTGGGGATGGAAGGCAGCGACAGATACTTTGAAACATTTGTGAGCCATGGTAGAGTGAATCTTGCGAGTTCGAGGAGTCCATGGTGGAATTGTAGATCATGAAAGTTTTGAGTACATGATGTATACCATGGAACAAAAAGAAGCAGAGTTCGAAAGCGCCAACCTGGAAACCGTGGCCATAAAATTGGCTAAGTATGGAAAGGAACAACGGTCGGTCGGATTCGTTGTGTGAGGATATAGATGGAGATGAAACATTTGTGAGCCATGGTAGAGTGAAGCTTGCGAGTTTGAGTAGTCCACAGTGGAATTGTAGATCATGGAAGTTTTGAGTGCACGATGTATACCACGGAACAAGAAGCACCAGAGTTCGAAAATGTCAACCCAACAACCGCGGCCATAAAATTGGCTAAGTATGGAAAGGAACAATGATCGGTCGGATTCGTCATGTGAGGATATAGATGGAGATGAAGATATGTAAGCCCACCAACACTGGAACCCGCGATCATAGAAAAGTGACTAAGTATATAAACACAAAGCAATAATGCATGGGAAGAAGAAAAGGGAAAAAGGACTAAGGAGTCCACGGTGGAATTGTAAATTACGGAAATTTTGAGTGCAATATGTATATCACGGAACAAGAAGCAGTAGAATTCGAATGCGCCAATCCGAAATAGTGACTAAGAATTGGAGATTTCGTGAACCCGTCAACACAAGGATCCAAAATAGGCTGACAAGGTCTCCGCAGAAGACATGAGGCCCCGACGGTCAAATTGTGTTGTTCGGAACATTTGAATGCATAATCTATAACACAGAAGAGGGGACGATGTTGGAACCCGGTAGTCAATTTGTATATTGCGGAGGGCCAGATGCCAACAATTTCGTATCAGTGTGTGCAGTTGTTACTAGTAAGAGCATAACCAATGTATATTAGGAAGGACAAGAAGTTAGTGGGAATGAAAGGCAACAACAGATACTTTGAAACATTTGTGAAATGTGGTAGAGTGAATCTTGCGAGTTCAAGGAGTTTGTGGTGGAATTGTAGATCATGGAAGTTTTGAGTGCAAGATGTACATCATGGAACAAGAAGCAACAGAGTTCAAAACCGCCAACCCAACAATTGCGGCCATAAAATTGGCTAAGTATGGAAAGAAACAACAATTGGTCGGATTCGTCATGTGATTATATAGATGGAGATAAATATATTTCAGCCCGCCAACGCTGAAACCCGTGATCATAAAAATGCGACTAAGTATATAACCAGAAAGCGATAATACACAGGAAGAAGAAAAGGGGAAAAGGACTAAGGAGTCCACGGTGGAATTGTAGATCACGGAAATCTTGAGTACAAGATGTGAACCCGGTAGTCAATTTGTATATTGCGGAGGGTTGGATGCCAACTGTTTCGTACCAGTGTGTTCAGTTGTCACTAGTAAGAGCACAACCAATGTATATTAGGAACGACAAGAAGTCAGTGGGGATGGAAGGCAGCGACAGATACTTTGAAACATTTGTGAACCATGGTAGATTGAAGCTTGCGAGTTCGAGGAGTCCGCGGTGGAATTGTAGATGACGGAAGTTTTGAGTTCAAGATGTATATCACGGAACAAGAAGCAACAGAGTTCGAAAATGCCAACCCAGTAAGTGCAGCCATAAAATTGGCTAAGTATGGAAAGGAACAACGATTGGTCGGATTCGTCATGTGAGTATATAGATGGAAATGAAGATATATCATCCCGCTAACGCTGGAACCTGCGATCATAGAAAGGTGACTAAATATATAACCAAAAGGCGATAACACACAGAAAGAAGAAAATGGAAAAAGGGCTGAGTGCGTGGTGGAATTGTAGAGAATGGAAATTTTGAGTGTAAGATGTATATCACAGAACAAGAACCAGCAGAGTTTGAAAGTGCCAACCCAAAACAGTATCCAAGAATTGGACATTTCGTGAACCCGTCAACACGAGGATCTAAAACAGGCTGAGAAGGTCTCTCCAAAAGACGTGAGGCCCCAATGTTCAAATTGTATTGCTCGAAACATTTGAATGCATAATCTGTAACACGAAAGAGCAGACGATGTTGGAATCCGGTAGTCAATTTGTATATTGCGGAGGGTGTGATGCCAATTGTTTAGTACCACTGTGTCCAGATGTCACTAGTAAGAGCTAATTTAGTATTGTAAATAATGTTTTTAGATACTGTTAGATAGTTGATAGGGATTACCATCCGTAAACAATGGCAATCTTGACCCCGCCAGCCCTAGTGTATGTCTGTCAATTTGTATATCGCGGAACTGCAAGCGTTGTTTGGAGGACAGAGAACAATAGAATTGCAATGTTGAGCCAGCCAACCTGCAGGTACGCTTGTCAATTTGTATATCGCAGAATTTTGGGTGCTATTTGTAGGGCATGGAATAGTGGAGGCCCAATTTTGAGCCCGCCCGCCCCAGAACCCGCGATCCAAAAAGTGGCTAAGTATGGAATGTGAAATATGTACATGCTCTATAAAATCTCATGTCCATACTTTATATTTCGATAATACACAGGAAGAAAAAAAGGGAAAAAGGACTAAGGAGTCCGCGGTGGAATTGTAGATCACAGAAATTTTGAGTGGAAGATGTATATCACGGAACAAGAAGCAGCAGAGTTCAAAAGCGCCAACCCAACAACCGCAAGCATAAAATTGACTAAGTATGAAAAGGAACAACGGTCAGTCGGATTCGTCATGTGAGGATATAAATGGAGATGAAGATATGTCAACACGCCAACGCTGGAACCCGTAATCATAGAAATGTGACTAATTATATAACTAGAAAGCGATAATACACAGGAAGAAGACGAGGGAAAAAGGACTAAGTATCTCACAGAAGAACATCTATTGTTTGCTTATTAATGCAAATCCTAAATTGCAGATCACGAAATTTCTTTGGGTGCAATATATATATGACAGAACAGGGGACATAGGTGTTGGATACCGCAAACCCGAGACCCGTTGATCAGATAATTGGCTAAGTATTGAAAGAGACCAAGGTCGATCGGGCTCATGGTGTGAATATATAGATAAAGAGTTGCCAATTTGTGAATCCATGAGGCCGTGATCATATAGCTGTGACTAAATATAGAACCACAAAGGGATAATAGAGGGGGGGGGGAAGAGGAGAATTAAGAGTTTTTATACATTCATGTGGACAAATTGTATATTGCGGAACTCCAGGTGTTATTTGCAACTCGCAGAAAATTCAAAACACAATTTTGAGGCCATCAATCCGGGAAACCGCAATCGAAAAAGTGTGCAAGTATGGAACACAGAAACACTGGTCGAGACTTGCTTTTGCTAAGAAAGATTTTCTTTGCATGTTTCTGGACAAGTTTTGTAGGGATGGTTGGTTGTCTCAACTTTTTCTTATTAATGATGATTGTTTTACGCTTGTTGCATAATGTCATTTTAATATTAAACCTTTGGTGTTGCATATCTGGAAAGAAGTACGAGGATGGGAAGAACAAAAAATAGTGACTAGGACTTGGAGTTTTTGTGAACCCGCCAACGCGAGGATCCAACATAGGGTGACAAGGTTCCCCCAGAGGATGCAAGGCCCCAATGGCCAAATTGTATAGTTTCAAACATTTGAATGCATAATGTGTAACATGGAAGAGGGGATGATGTCAGAGTCTGGTAGTCAATTTGTATATGGCAGAGCAGCGGGTGCCAATTCTTTCGTACCAGTGTGTCCAATTGTCACTAGTAAGAGCATAGTTAATGCATATCACGAAGGACGCGAAGTTGGTGGGGATGGAAGGTAGCAAAAAATACTTTGAATGAAGTTAATGTATACGAGGAACCTGTGGTGGAATTGTAGATCGTAGATGTTTTGAGTGAAAGATGTATATAACAGAACAATAAACAACCGAGTTTGTAAGCGCCAACCCAGCAACTGTGGCCATAAAATTGGCTAAGTATGGAAAGCAACAACGGTCGGTCGGATTCGTCATCTGAGGATATAGATGGAGATGAAGACATGTCATCCCACCAACCCTGGAACTGGATATCATAGAAAGGTGACTAAGTATATATCCCAAAAGCGATAATGGGTGGGAAGAAGAAAAGGCGAGTTCGTATGCGCCAACCCAGCCACCGCGGCCATAAAATTGACTAAGTATGGAAAGGAACAATGGTCGGTTAGATTCGTTATGTGAAGATATAGATGGAGATGAAGATATGTCATCCCACAAAACCTACAACCATCGATCATAGAAAGACGACTAAGTATAAAACCAGAAAGAGATAATGGATGAGAAAAAGAAAAGGAGGAAAGGGATAAGTATCTGACAGTAGAAAATCCTTTTTATTAATGCCAATGTTTTCAAACCCCTGTTGGGTTCTCACTAGTAAAAGCATAAATTGCAGATCATTGAAGTGCTTTGGCTTCAAGATGTATATGACGTAACAAGGGACATAGGTGTTGGATACCGCCAACCTGGGGCCTGGTGACCAAATAATTGGCTAAGTATTGGCCAAGAGAAAGTTTTGATATCTATTTCAATAGTATTCATACTAATATGTATTAATGGAGAAAGTTTTGATATTTATTTGAATAGTATTCATACAAATATATACTAATGGATTGTTTCTGTTTCAAATGCAAATCATCTCTCAATTTGCAGGATGCTCTTCGGTTCCCAAATTTCGTTGAAACCACGAAAGTTTTGACTGCAAGATGTATATAACACAACAAGAAACATGAATTTTTATTGTGGTTTCAACGAGATAAAATCCTTATCATCTTTTCATCTTGTATTCCTTGCAATGACATGAGCAAACTTTGACTTTCCATAAACATTAATATCTAAATTAAAGTAAATTTAATCAAAATTTGGTGTAATTTAAGTAACTAAGGCAGCTTCAGTCATTCCTTTATTAATGCCAACCTTTTTGAACCCCTAGTGAGTTATGACTAGTTAAAGCATAAATTGCATATCACGAAATCTCTTTGGCTGCAAGATGTATATGACGGAACATGGAACATAGTTGTGGAATATCACAAACCCGGGACCCAATGGCCAGATAATTGGCTAAGTTTTTCCCAAGAGGAAGTTTTTATATTTATTCCAATAGTACTCATATTAGTATATATGCACAGATATTATCAAATAGAAGAAGCTGCAATATATGCAAGATATTGACCAAGAACATGGCATCAACACTTGAGGTACCTTGTTGTAAGTCATTAATTCATTCTATTTATGGGACCCGAAGAATAAAAGCACGACGGGTCCTCCAATTTCTTTCTTTAAGTATAGGGATGGCGCCACATAAGTATGGCCTATGACAAATTGTTCTTCAACGTAAAATGTAAGCAACGAATAGAGTAGCCTTTATTTAAATTGAAGTACTGGGCAACATAAAGAAAAGCTTGTTGTCCATGTTTAACGACACACAGGGAAAAAAGGTACAAAATAAAATGAAAAGCAATACAAGGGATTGGAAAACACCATAAAAAAAAACCAGAATTATTTTTTATTCAAATAAGATGGGTTACAAAATACAGCTGAGATTATTTTCCACAATAATTGCGATTTGGCCTGTCGCCGACCAATAAAAAATATGTACATTGATGAAGCTTGTTGACAGTTTTCTTGACGATCAAATCCTTTATTCGTAAAAAACAAGTTGAATATCAATTTCGGGTCTTGTACTTAATTGGTGTTGCCAACTAGATCTATCCCAGTTTTTTGAATAGCTTGTCTCTTCTAGATATGGCCTACTTGCATTGGTTGGTTACTCAACATCCCATTCTTTGTCAAGTATTAATTTCCCTCTGCCGCCGAAAACTTGGGGTTTAAGGTGCTTTCCTTGTAATGTTCCTGATCATTGACATCCGATACAACTTAGAAATGTGATTCAATCCCAATTCAAAGTCGAGGGAGTCGTTTTATGTGACATCAGCTATGGGACGGAAAAAAAATGGAAGTACATTGTGACTATTATTCTCCCTGTATTCGATCATCTGTTTGGTTGAAAAGCCTGTGTTGAGCTCTAGTTTTGTCATATTTTCCGCCATACAAATACACTTATCATTACACCTTCTCCCCGCATTTTTTCACTAATATATCCCTAATTACACCATAAACCTCCATTATCTCTTGTTATTCATCCTATGTGGTTAATACACAATTTTCCATATTTTTAGTGATTAAAAGGATGATTATACAATAGTTTTGTCGATGATGGTTTAATCCTATTTTTCTATGTCCAAGAAGCATGTTTTGTATTGTTCGGGTTTCGATATATGTATTGTTCTTGTTCCGGTACCCGCATTGCAGGTCATCCGATACTCCAAGTCATCCGATACCAGAAGGTTCTACAATCAACCGATACCTGCACAGTCATCTGGTACCCACACTCCATGTCATCCAATACTCTACAGTGATCCGATACTACCTTTGCATTCATCTGGTACCATCTCTCTACCCCTTTCGATACCAGCTTCATCTGGTACCAAATTGCGCATATTCTGGTACTAGCTCCATCCAGTACTACCATTGTGTTGGTTCGGTACCCATAGTCGTGATTGTGTTCATCTGGTACTAAAACCTTGCCTATAAGATTTTGGTACTAATTGTTCTAATCCGGTACCAATTGTTCTAATCCGGTACCAATTGTTCTAATCCAGTACCAACTGTGCTAATCCGGTACTAGAAATAATTCAAACTTTTGGAAAGATTCTAGAGGAAAATCAGGTACATGGGTTTTGTCCATAATGATGTTTTCATGCGTACATGTGAGACAAAATTCACCCATCTCGCACGTGTGGACCTCCATCTCAGGGGGAATGATTATGCCAAAATTAGCAACAAAACTCAAACTCCCAACTTGTGCCTCGATTTTCGTGCACATGGGAGCATATCTTGCAAAACTTAAAACTGGGTTTTTAGAAATATTATCCAGCTACAGAACCCATAAATATTTTTCTAAATTTCAAATTGGTTGGGAAGATAAGCGTGGATCCATAACTCGAATCTGCCCAAATTGCAATAAAACCCAGATTTTTGAGGATTTTATCTAAAAATGTAATATTTGAAATCTAAGCATTGGGATTTGGTCCCATCCACTCCTCAATTATTATTCATGTATAAATAAGCCAAATAGGGCTATGAGAAGGAGCAATTAGCTTCATGAATATTTTGTAAAGTTGAGATTTATTCTTGTGAGAAAGTCTTAAGGAGTTGTTAGGTATGTAAAAAAATAGAATTTTTTATCTCAATGAAGAATTGATTGTTGCTACCACATTGAGCATCCTTCTAGCTTGATATGATTGTCTTCAAGTAGAACTCACTTCCTGGGAAGGGCCCCTCAGCGTGGGTAAGTGTTGCTATATTCTATTTGCTTGGTAGATTAACATTGCATTGTGTGTTTATTTCATTACAAGTCAATTTTAGTTTTGTTATCATTTGAGTTAAAGTTTTGTTAATTTTATGTTGTTGCATTAGATGGATGAATTTACACTCAGATCGCATTTCTCAATTGAGTACATTATTACACTTCTTAAGCTTTGAGTCTAGTCTGTACTCCTTCCATTACTTATATGTGCTTATATTTCTGCATATCTTTTCAATGCTCTGTTTCTATGCTTAATTAATTGTGGACAATGTTCCCTTGATTCCATGCTTCACTCTCATCTATTTAATAATTCAAACCTCCCTTTGCATCTATCATTTTCCACCATTCATTTGCCATCCTACTCACACATTGAAACCTACTATTCAATTCACATATCCATTCACCTATTCTACGCTGTCTCAAATAGTGAAAAACAGAGTTGTTCCATTTGCCATATATGTCACACCTCTCTTCTATATTCACCTCATCTTTCCTCACACGATTCGCTCCTTAGTTGTCAATTTGATTCTACATTACAATCAATTAATTACAAGAGCAGATCTTTGTCGTCTCTTCCTCATTTTCTGTGTATTAATTATTGAGTTTAAATGCTGCCTTCGTATCTCAATTACACAGAAAACCACTTCCTCTCCTCATATTCATTATTTTCCTTTCCATCCCTTTCTTTTTCCTTTACTTTATGGATGTATTCATTTGATGAGTGGTTCTGAGTTTAGGATATGTGATTTTACATTTCCTTAGTATTTCTACAATTTAAGTTTGGATTGCTTTAATAATTATTTTTGTTTTTAGTCAATTTTGTTTTTGCATTGCTTTATACTAGTCTACACTTATTTCTGCATTAATTTCCTCTCTTGTTTTTGCTATTGATGAATGCTTTTGTTATCCTTTTGTAGGATAGAATTTAATCCTCCCATTTTAGGATAGATCTTTACAATAAATTGTTGATCGCATAGTTTTATTTTAGTATTTCATTTTGCTTGGCTTCTTATTGCAAGTTTGTAGCTTCAAACACCAATGGACATATTAGAGGTCTAACTCGTGATATATGGCCGTCTCACATTTGAATTCTTCCTAAGGTGTTAGTTTCTATCGTGAATTTCATTTCTGTTTACTTGTTTCTTTTATTGCATTTAAGTGTGGATCCGCTATAGGAAATAATCATTGAAGGACATAAGACTTGAGTAAGCTAATCACGATTAATCACACGAACATCACCCTGAGTGCCTGAAAAACTGTGATCTAAGCCTTTATAGCACTAAGTATTCCTACGTCCCAGTGATGAATCCTTAATGTTAATTTGTTGCAGTGAGGGTTTGAAGATTGTTTTGTCGACTTTAGATTAGGCTAGACTAGGCTTTAATCCTGCGTTTCATGCGCCTGCACCGCGAAGCTTACGAGCCCCGGTTGATAATTAAATGTGGGAATTAATAGTGCATATATTTAGCCCCAACATTTTGGCACCATTTTCGGGGAGGTGCTAAAGGTATTAGAGCATAGGTAGGTTTCTTTTATTTCTCCAAAGCCTTGAGTGTTCCTTTCATGCAAGTGTGTTTCTTTTCATGCAAGTGTGGTGTGCTTTTAAGGACGACCTAAGGGCAGAGAGAAGACGGTAAGACGTGAGGGAAGAGACCACGCATCCACTTTAGTGGGGTTACCCCAAAGTTAGGTTGTCCTCTTCCTTTTAGTAGTTAGAATTTTTGTTTTATTAACATTAACTATTATATATATATATATATATATATATATATATATATGAGAAGAGAAGCTAACTTGTGTGAACAAATAACTTGGTGACAACAAGGTCCTAGTAGCACGGTGGCGCTTCGAGTATATAATTGGTTTGCTTACATTTTCTTTTAGTCTTCTTCTTTTTATTTCTTTAGGGTTTTTAAAAAGTTTTTGGGCATTGTAAGAACCCCCCTATACACTAATCCATGTGTGAAACAGGACCCATCAACCAGCAACAAGAACTCAAGAATGATCAAGAGTTTAACAGAACTCTCTCAAATCCTAGTAGCAGTTGGGATCTCTGCCTCTCAGAAAGAGAAAATCTTGACAATAGTAAAGAACCTATCTGCCTCTCCGAAAGTGATAGAAAAAGAAGAGTTCCATGAGCTACATTCACAAGAAGATCTAAAATCCTTTTGTAATCACTCTTTCCAACCTATAGGAGAGACTAAAAAATCATGGACCACATTCAATGGAGAGCCACCATTAGAACCTGAGATCGAGGAGTTATTGACATGCATATCGCCAGATCCAGTATGAATCCAGGAGCCAAACCATCCGAAAGAAGATGATCTGTGTGGCATGATAGAGGGAGACATGCATAGTGGCTTAAATGGGGAAGTGAACCAAGAACATCAATATTACATTGAACATTGGTTCCAGACAACAACAAGATTGAAGCACCACTCTCTTCTTCAACAACTCTCCACATCATCATCAAAGTAGCTGGTTCTTCATATTCTGGTATACATTAAAGATTATCTTTCAAACCCGAGTATGAATGTATTTCTACACCTGTTACGCACATGGTTACATTGGAAATATTCTTACACATGAAATTTAATTTCTTGTTCTTAGATAGGATAGAGTAAAAGTTGCATGTTAGTTAACCTAGTTCTAAATAAATGCAACATATTTTCATGTTTCTTTTCAAATAAATGAAATGAGATGAAGATAATATTGGTGATCTAACATCAAAAACCAAAACAACTTAAGATATTTCTTCTCCTTATTACATACGGATTTCTGACTATTAATAATAACAGTTGTTCATAAGCCTAATCTTTAATATATTATGGGGATTTACAAAATATTTAAGGTATGCACAATGATACCCATAGGTAACTTGTACATCCTAGTTTCCTATCAGAACTTGTTATTCAAGCATTCTTATCAAATAGTAGCATGAGATTGAATGAAACTTCTACTTGTGAGGGAACACAATCTTATATGGAGAAGATGAACTTGAGGACTAGAGACACCTTTAAGTCATTCTCTCATGGCCTCATCCACCACACATTAAGTAAGTTTGACCATGATATGTCTTTTGACTAATCTCGATACACAAGTCTATTTTTCATACGAACAATCTTTTATGGGCAATCTATGAAATATCTTTCAACCCAATACCATCCCATCCTATAAAAAGGTTTTCAAAGATGCTCCCCCATTCACCCATGCGAAAGCAATCTATAAATTTTATCTTAAGGGTAAATATTGGGACAAGAGCCTTTGACGGAAAATGGGTGTAAGAGGCTAACCCGTCAAGATACTGAACAGGTTTGCTGGCAGCAGGTACCGGCCCGTGGTATAATTAGGCAAACCCATCAGAGTATTGAACAAGCTCATGGGCAATGGGGCATTCTGCCTAGGAAGGATATTTATTAGATGTCAAAATTACCCCATCAGAGTATTGAATAGGCTTTATGGCAATGGGTTCTAATTTTGATGTCCTTCATTATGCCTAATCTATATTTGTTTGTATGAACAATATACTTGTGTAAATCGTTAAGAAGAAGCATGCATGCTTGAACAAAAGGATAATGAACCTCATCTAATTTCCATTTGAAAATGTTCGTAAGATGGTCTTAAGACCCCGTCATTCATACCTAGGATGTCATTGTCCTAGAGGTGGGACCCATAAGTGTAGGAGTCTAATAAACTCAAATGCGAACTTGATCAATATCACTTGAATGAAATAGATTCTTTGAGAAATTAAACAGGGATGACTGGTTTCCTATCAGTTTCTCATTTATTAAAGACCATGTATCTCCTCATGTTCTCTTGTTTAAGGATAAGAGGAAAAATCCCCCATCATAATTTACATGGTTTCTTGAGCAT
>ML798843.1:108834-131381 GCA_009831015.1 Picea engelmannii
CTCAGTATTCCAATAATCCCTAAGATATGAATAAAAATAAGTCTTCAGGGGGGGAGATATAAATTTAAATTTAGATTTGAATTCCCAAGAAAATATTTGAGGAAATGTTGGAAATGTGGTAAAGTTGCAGGGAACTATAAGAAATATTGCAGGTCTCAGGATGTTGATAAATCAAAAGGATCTAATGATGCCTCTTCCATGGAGGAAAAAATCTTTGTAGAAGGAGGTGATGTTTACCTAGCATCTACAGATACACATGCATATCGTGATGTATGGTTGATCCACTCGGTTGTATCATTTCATATAACTCCTCACGGGGAGTGGTTTTGTGAATATGGAAATTACAATGGTGGTGATGTCTTCCTAGGAGGTGAATCAATAACCAAAATCATGGGACGTGGAAGGGTTACGTTGTTGTTGAAAGATGGAAGGATTAGAACTCTCCTTAGAATTCTTCACATTCCATATCTAGCCAAAATCCTAATATTTGTAATTAATTTGGATAGGTGTGGACACTTTATTAGGAAAGGGAACTTGCAAGATGGTATGAGGAGCAATGGTGTTGATGAGGGGAGTTGGGTGTGGAACTCTCTATAAGTTATTGGGAAAAAATTATATTGATGGGTGTAATAGTTCTATTTTCCCTGAGAAGAGAGATAAATAAGATATGATCCATACTATCCCTGGAAAGAAGACAATGTTGTGGCATCGAAGACTGGGACATACTGGAGAAAAGGGCCTTCGAATACTACACGGTAAAGGTATGGTTGAAGGTATGTCTAATTGCACTCTGGATTTTGATTTATGTGAACATTGCATATATGGTAAACATAATCAAGTAAGATTTTCATCTGGTGCTACAAGAACAAAGATGATCTTGGATTTGATACACAATTATGTGTTTGGACCTATGCATGTTCCATCACTAGGTAAATCTATGTATTATATTTCATTCATAGATGATTTCTCAAGGAAAAAATGGATTTATTTTCTTAGAAATAAATATGAGGTATTTGATAAATTTAAAGAGTTTAAGGCTCTGGTAGAAAATTAGACAAAGAATAAAATAAAGGTGTTGAGGATATATAATGGTGGAGAATTCTGTGGGATTGAATTTGAAGAGTTTTGTAAGAAGTGCAATATAGCAAGGTAGAATACTACTCCATACATACCTCAACAAAGTGGGGTTGTATAAAGGATGAACATGATGTTGATGGAAAAGTCAAGGAGCATGCTCAATGGTGTCAGGTTAAGACAAGAATTTTGGGAAGAGGTAGTGGGTACTACATGCTACCTAGTAAATAAATCACCCTCATTATTGTTGGTGGAAAAAACTCCATGTGAGGTATGGACTAGTAAGAAACCCTCTCTTGAACATCTTAGAGTGTTTGGTTATGATGTTTATGTACATGTTCCAAACAAAAATAGGAGTAAGATGGATAATAAAGTTGAAAAGTGTATCTTTATTGGTTATAAAGATGTTATCAAAGGTTATAATATTTGGAACCCATAAACTAATAATACTTTTTACAGTCGGGATGTTGTTTTTAGAGAGGTTAAAAATGTTCTCAAACAAGAATTCTTACAAAGGAAAGAAGAACTTGAGAAAATAGAGTTTGAGTTAGATAATGCAAAATTTGAATTAGCGAAAGAAGATGAATCAAAAGAAGAAGAACCTCATACTCCAGTATTGAGGAGATCAATGATGGAAAAAAAGAAAACAAAAAGGTATAGTCCACCTTATTTTCATGCTAATTTTTCTTTATCTATTATTGATGATGATCCCATAACTGTCAGGGAAGAAGTGAATTCAAAGGATAGTAAACTATGGAAGAAGGCCATGGTTGAAGAGATGGATTCCTTGGACAAGAATGAGGCATGAGATCTAGTTGAGTTTCCAACTGAAAGAAATTCCATTGGAAACAAGTGGGTGTTTAATAAGAAGTTGAATGCGGAAGGAAAAGTGGAGAAATACAAAGCTCGATTAGTAGCAAAAGGTTATTCTCGGGTAGAGAGAATTGACTTTGGTGAAAGTTTTTCTCCTATTGCCAAGTTAAATTATATTAAATTTGTTTTATTTATTGCTACTACTTTTGATTTTAGAGTAGAACAATATTCCAATGACTACTACTTGAAAATAAAAAGTATATTGTTTCTTATTTTATGGCTTATCAAAAATATATACAATACAATATTCCTACATGGGGATCTTGAAGAAGAATCTACATGAAATAACCATAAACATTTGTAGTGAAGAGAAAGAAAGAGTTGGTTTGTAATCTAAAGAAGTCATTATATGGTCTGAAGCAATCACCTAGGATGTGGTACCGAAATTTAACGTGTACATACTTGGACTAGGATTTGTGAGAAGCAGGGTTGATCATTGTGTATATTCGAAGTAGGATGGTAATCACTTAATTTATGTAGTGTTGTATGTTGATGACATGTTGATGGTAGGAAATAACATGAATGTTGTCAAGGATGTGAAATCACATATATCCTCCAAATTTGACATGAAGGATCTTGGTGTTGTTGACTTCATTATAAGACTGGAGATTAAAAGAGATCGTACAAATAGGAAACTCTGGTTGAATAAGAGAAAATATCTTGAGACGATATTGTAGAGGTTTAATATGTTGGAAAGTAAACCGACCAAGGTTTGTATTTTTGTAGGTGTAAATTTATGTGTATATCAGTGTCCTAAGACACAAGAAGAGGAAGAAGACATGTCTCATGTTCCATATTCTAGTGTGGTTGAGAGTTTGATGTATGCAATGGTATGTACTAGAATAGGAATTGCACATGCAGTGGGAGTTTTGAGTAGGTATATGTCAAAACTAGGGAAGGAGAATTGGACAACAATAATACCATGAATACCATGATTGGACATAGTGTTGGATATACATGGGTTTGTTGATGCAGATTGGGTTGGAGATCTAGATAATAGAATATCTACAAGTGGGTATGTGTTTAACCTATTTGGAGGAGAAATCAATTGGATGAGAAAAACACAAGTTGTAGTGGCACTCTCAACTACAAAAATCTAAATACATGGTAGCCACTCATGCATGCAAGGAAGCAATATGGTTACAAAGACTGTGTTTCAGTATTGGGTTGGTACAATAAGCAATAAGATTAGATTGTGACAATCAAAGTTGAATATTATTGGAAAAGAACCTAGCTTATCATTCAAAGAGAAAGCATATTGATGTTTAGTTTCACTTTGTGAGAGACATGGTTTAATACAAGAAGGTGTTGTTGGAAGAGGTTGACACTTTAAAGAATGTTGTAGATTCATTAACAAAATATGTGAGCACTGAGAAGTTCTTATAGTGTAGAGAAACAATGGGCATTGCTACCCTGGATTGTTAACTATGTAATATTGTGAACCCTTATATGCAAAGAAGGCAACAAGTGGGATAATGTTGGGTATGTGTTACATTATTTGCATGTGTGTGGGGGAGTGTGTTAGATTTGACGACAACATCTAACGATCCCTTCACCTATCAGTGTACGCCTATGATGAGCGATAGTTGGGGGGTGGGGGTATCAGGGGAGCCAGGATTGGCCCACTTGACCTTAGGCAAAGCCTCTGGCTCCGAGAAAGCACCCTGAAAAATGTTTTTTGGGTGGTTTTTGTTATTTTTAACAGTTTTCGAACTTAATCCTGGATCAAGGGATTAGGGTTTTGGTAGTTGTGAAATACCTAAAATATTGTATACATTTTATTGTGAATGGTGAAATTAATACAATGAAGAGTTGAGAGGTGTCACACCAAGGAATGATGGTTTTAACCTGGTTAAGGGTTTCTAGCATAAATATTTGTGTACTATATGTATGAGTCATTGGTTAATTTATGTTTTTCTTAAGAATCTATATGCATTTCTTTACTTCATAGTTTTAAAACTTACATTGAATCTGACCAATTGGGTTGACCAAATGAAGAACTATTTTTTTCACCATGTCATAGTAGATGACCTATTGAAACTCCTAATTGGTGTCCTCTTTCTAGATAGGTGTTGGGTGCAGGCATATTTTGAGAAGGAAGGTTATTTTGGGTGCAGGCATAATTTTGGAGGATATGTCTATTTTGGAAAAGACCAAATTTTGGAAAGAAGACCAAATTTTGGAATGCGCATAATAGATGGAAAGAAAGCAACATGCAGAAAAAGAGGGAAAAGAATCATGAAAAGAAGGAAAGCAATGTGGCGCGTAGGCATGAAAACCTAACTATGTTAGGGTTAGGGTTTGTGGAAAATATTGTAACGACTATAAGTCTGAAAATAAGTATAAATAAGAACCTAATAGGTCTAGGTTGAGGGTCTAGTAGTTGTTGTTGGATTATTGTAGTTGAGTTCAGTTGTTGTTCAACAGTTGTAAGTTCATAATTGTTGATATTTCTAAAATATGTTGAGTTGTAGAAGAGTCGAGTAAGCTAGATCTTGAGGGTTAGGTCACAGGATAAGGAGCCTGGTGTGATCTAATCCTCCTCACAAAGGTTCCTGAAACTTTTCATGATTGTATGATGGAAGATGCAATGTGCACAACACCATATTTCACAGCAACCTAAATAAAAGAGCAGAGAATCCAAATCTTTGTGGGCATAGCCAGAAAGGGGTGAACCATGGTAAAACATGTGTTATCTGTGATGTTTATTGCATGTTTACTTTATGTTAATAGTTATATTATGAATGAATAGTTAAGCTAGGTATATTAAAATGCATGCATGGACTTAAAAGATGAATGAATCCTAGAAGTATTTGAATGAATAACATGATGAATGAATGAAGAAGATATAATACAATCCCATTTCCCCACTCACTCCTAGATGGAAATCACTTGGGAATTATAGTCACCCATAAATATATCTCGAGTGAGACTATGCAATGCACCATGTGTGTTGTGTTACCTTCTAGTTTACCAGGAGGGTCGATAGTTTTAGAGGGTTTTGTTGGAAACTTGTTGAGATCTGAACCTAGGTCAGACCAAAAAGTCGATGAGATATTTAACCCAAAAAATGGTTATGTTGTTGGGACTCCAGGGCAGTTTCATGAAAGAAGTACAATCCAGGGCAAGCGTGGATGAAAAAAACCTGGAGGTGGGTAGAGGATTTGTTGAAATTATTCAAACCACCTATGACCAACTGACCACAGAGAAAGAGGAGGAGAAAGAATGCATAGATAAGTTAGAACAAGGATTAACAATGGTTTACAATCGCATCCCAAACAACGTGCAAGCACTGGAGAGAAGCGCAGAGGATAATATCAACCCAATCTCACAGATAATTGACCAGTACAAGAAATATATTAAGGAGATCAAGGAAATGATCAACCCTACGACTCCTCTCGGGGTTAGAGAATAGAGAAAAAAAGACTCTGCACTCCAAATAGTTGATATGGACAAACAAGCAAGGGAAACAGAAGAACTGTTCGACAGAGCCGCATAGCTATGGACAACACTGGAAGAAGACGAGAAGGTCCAACAGTGGGACCAATAGGAGGAGACAATCAACGCTGCCATATAAGAGCTCAAACAAAGGCATAAAATAATGAGCATAAAAGAGCACTTGAAGGGTAATCAAGACATGAAGAAGCTGCAGACAGAGTTGAAATCAACGCAGATACAGAAGCAAGAAAGATAAGTTGAATTGGAACCCCTCCAAGAACAATAAGCACAGATGATTGCGCAGTTGGAGGAAGAGAAGACCAATAGAGCACAAGCACAAATAGAGAACATAGCATTAATGCAGGAGGAGATAACAACGCAGACAATAGAGGCACTAACAAGAAAATTTGTGCAGATGAGAGAAAAAGGAAAGGAACTAGCAGAAAAATTCCATAGTCTGGATAGGGCAGTTTAGGGAGCGTGCACCAACTGAGTGGCTCGGGATGAGAAACATGTCAGTGTTGCGGGCCTGTTGGGCACATGCCTATTTTGAGAAGGAAGGTTATTTTGGGTGTAGGCATAATTTTGGAGAAAAGGTCTATTTTGGGAAAGACCAAATTTTGGAACGCAGGCAATCGATGGCAAAAAAGAAACATGCAAAAAAAGAAGGAAAAGAAGCATGCAAAGAAGGAAAGAAACATGGCACATAGGCAGGCAAACCTAATTGTGTTAGTGTTATGGTTTGTGACAAATATTGTAATGACTATAAGCCTAAAAAGAAGTATAAATAAGAACCCAGGAGGTCTAGGTCGGGGGTCTAGTAGTTGTTGTTCTATTATTGTAGTTGATTTCAGTTGTTTTTCAGCAATTGTAAGTTCATTATTGTTGATATTTGTAAAATTTGTTGAGTTGTAGAAGAGTCGAGTAAGCTAGCGTTGGATTATTGAGAGGGGGGTTGAATTAGTAATGAGAAATTATACCAATTATTAATCCTTTAAACCACAAAGTATATTATTTTACTTATTCAACCATGTTCATTTGTTCATCATCAATATCTTACTGTATCATAATCATTAACATTAATTATTGCATAATAAACAATAACAAACACATCCACACAATGCACAGTACACCAATATTTACGTGGAAACCAAATGTGGGAGAAAACCAAGGAATTATTTTCTTATATGTCAAGAGATACATTCAAGGAAGCACCAACTTCCTTTGTTTTCCAGCTGCAACTGGAAGGAAGCTCTGACCCCCTATTTTCAGGCTACAACCTAAGGAAATCTCCAACTTCCTAATTCTCTAGATATATCCAGAAGGAGGCTACAACCCCCTATGTTCTCCGGCTACAACCGGAAGGTGGCTACAACCACCTATCATTGTCCCATCCAACCGCCCTGAAATACAAGTGCCAAAACTAAATATGTCACAGTCACAACCTGTTCTATCAAATCTGTCACTATATACTCATCAACCAATCTGATATGATCACATATACCTCAAACATTATACCACGAGTCTGTACCTCAAACCATGTGCTAGAACCTCACAGTTATACAACCTCTATCTATACTAATAACTTCAACAGCATACCTCAACCAAAAGACCTCATCAATTTCAACATCCAAATATGATTTGTAACTCTGTAATAGACCTAGTGTATATGATCACATACCTGCAAACCTTCCTTAAATTTAATAACAAGAGACTAGCATTTTCATCAAACTTTACTTTAGTCTCACATGACTAATTTTGGATTAGTCAACAACCCTAACTTGCAATAATCATAACTATGTACCTGTAATGAATAAAGATCTTAAAATAGTACGCAATGTTATTTAGTGTCTTTTCTACAATTCCTCCAAGTTTCACTACTTGGAACCTCCCATAAAAGGAGTTATAGAAAAAATGTCATACCTTGTTGAATTATAGCTTATTCTAGAGAGAGAACTTGTAGAGAATGCCTCGTACGGAATATTTGTTGTATGTATATGAACATTGTACACAACATACTACAGACTATACTATAACCAATACATTTGGTATTACTTAATTTGTATCTGTTATGAAGAAGTTATGATGTTTTTACCCGAAACACATGTTTTAGACTACTTTCAGGACTAGCCACACACCCTATTTTCCATGGTGTGTAACTCTCAAAATACAATGACCCACAAGCTAATTTTTTATCATAATTACTTGGATATGTTTTCTCAACATCTTCCATATTTCGTTGTTTGAATCATTTTAGAAAACAAGTTATTGCGAAAATGGTGAGATGACATGTAAATAACATACCTTAGAAAGCATCATCAAAAGACTTTATCCTCCCAAGATTTTGGCCTTATTTACTTCACCTTCCCTTTGAAATTTTCCTTAGATCTCCTTTGGTTACCTAATTCACTTGTAGATATTCTTGTTGCAACCATTTTATTATTTAATTTATTTCTTTGTCAACCACTTTGACTATTCAATCTTCTCGTCACAACTACTTTACCATAATTACCAATCACAATTTCTTGTTGCAACTAATTTATTTTTAATTATTTTCTCAATGCAACAACTATACCCATGATTAACTTCTAGTTTCACCAAGTTTGACTAGTCAACTTCTTCTAGGAATTTCTTGAATAATTTGGCTTCTTTGACCTTCTAGGGGCTTCTAGATAACTCATGAGGGTTCTCCAACTTCACAAGTTCATAACTCTCTAACCGTGAGGATTTAAGTGGTGTTCCACATATCACTGGAAATGGTATTACATGTACTATACATATAGAATAGTCTTACCTACATATACATTGATATTCATTACATTATCCCTCAACCAAAATTGGGTTCTCTACCCATACCTATAGAGCTACCATACATACTCAAGGGTTGACATCAATCTCTAAGAGTTGACATCAATATACAATATCACTCTCCAAAGGTTGACATAAATGACAACCAACAATACAAACCAATTTTCCATCAATATAAACCAACTGTCTGGCAATCTCCCTCTTTGGCATTGATGGAAACACCAACATTGATGGCAAAAATTACTCATGATAACATTCATTCTCATACTCGTCATCAATGTTTCTATCTCTCCCCCTTTGACATCAATGGAAAAGGGTATCTCTCCTTGGGGATACTCCCCCTGACTAAACTCTCCTTGGGGATGCTCTCCCTATCTAAATTCATTTGATATTGTCTTTGTGTTTCTAAGCCTATGATTACTCTCTCTCCCTTCATATGAATAATATATCCCCCTTTGAAAAAGGGTATCACTCTGATGCAACACTGAAGTCATATCGTTCATTCTTCCCTTGTGATAATCTCTCCCCCTGGAAACATGCCTATGTTCTCTCTCTCCAAGCATCTAACTCTCTATCTTGCATTTGATGAATCTCTTCCCCTGGAATCATACCTCTATTCTTACCTCTCTAGTTGACAACTTCTATGAATGATATTTCTGCCTATATTTTTTGTTATGTTTCTCTCTCTTGAATTCTCTACAAGATGTTCTATAGAAAAATATAAGTCTTCTTGTACCTGTTGCCTTTTAGAGTTATTGTCCATTGGTGCTTCCTTATGTAATCAACTAAAATATGTGAAAAGAATTCAAGAATAAGCATTCAAATATTCTTGTGTAATTATCATCCATTATGATAATGTTCCTTTGTCTCTAAAACACTCTATGAACCAATCTATGAATCCATGCTCTCGTCCATTTTCATATATTTGTCCAAACCTACTAAGTTTTCTTACGAATCCATCTATGTCCATACTGTCCAAGAATCTGCTACACAATTGTCCATAATGTTGACCCATCTATCACTGTACTATCATGAAGTCTTCACTACTGCAACTGATCAATTTATCATACCGTACTTATGTTAATTGACTGCTCTAAGTCTGTCTACTCAAACTCTGCAAGTTTCTCAAAGGATGGTTCTCTGGTATGTCTCAGCTACCACATAGACTCCCCTTGTTTATTATTAATATTACATGGGAGTATCTAATTTGTATGGCTCAGAACAATTCCTACTCTAATGCATAGTCATCATCATCTTCATTAGTAGATTCATCATCTCTCTTAACTCTGACTTATTTCTTTATGTCTGTGGATTCATCTTTCACTACAATACCTGAAAGTATAATATCTTGAAACTGTTCATTATTTATATGTCCTCATTTTCTTTCATTTATTTTCCAAACCTTTATGTATTTGACATATTCCCTTTTCTTTGTAGATTTGTCTTCATCTCGTTTTATTTCCAATCTTGCGATCTATGGGACTTGGTCTTTGTTCACATATTCTTCATGTTTTCTTATCCATACTTTCGTATATATAATATCAATGTCCTCTTTCATGGAAGTATCAATCATTCTTATACAATCATGATCTATGTGTCCATAGTTATGACATTTGTAATATTCAATGTTACGTGGGGCCACATAAGCATTTCTTGCTTGAACATTTCTTTTATAATCCCTACAATCTGCAACCTTATGTCCAAAGTTAGTACAATAAGAACAATGACTATAAAATAAATTTACATACCTGGGAGTGAATGATCTTCTTTGTGGTGTAGTCCTTATAAATTTATGTCTTTAATGATCATGATCATGATTGAAGCTTCTTTGTGGTTTGAACATGGATGGTCTTCTTAAAGATGTATCTTAATTATTTTTCATAGATTATGGTTGACCATGATTCCTTCCTTTGAGTACTTCTGCATAAGTCTTTCTCTTTTATTCATTCTTCTTTTCTAGCAACCTAGAGTGCTCCTCTTCATTCGCTACAACTGATGTAGATGTTTCTATCTCTTCAACGTTCTTTCTAAGATTGATGATTTTACTTCTCAATGTGACAACTTCTTCTTCAATCTTCTCAACCTTTTCTTCTTTCTTCATTATATGAGACTTCATGACTTCTTATGTTCTCTTTGCTTCTTCAAGTTGTATTTTTAGTGTGATTATTTCTTATTCAAGTCCTTTATCTTCTTGACCAAACTTTGTCTCAATATGGTTTAGATTGTTAGTTATTTCCTTAAGATAATCTATCAATATATTCTCTCTATTTTTTTCTTATTCCTTCTATGTTGCTATGTTGGCTTCCAAATACTTCTTTTGATCTTCAAGATTTTCTCCGATATTTATGGCTTCTTCTAGCTGATTTCTTAAGTTCTCGATGACCTGTTAAGCTTCTTCAAAAATGTGAACACTTTCCTTTTGTTTCATCAATTATTTCTTGAGCGACTTGTTTTCTTCTGTTTATTTTCTTAGTTCATCTAAAGAACTGATCAGTCTGCTTCATAATTGTATTTTATTTCAATTAGTTTTTTTGTCTCATTTCCTTCATGGCATTCCATTTCAAGATGTCCATTTTTTTCACAATTAAAGCAAACCGACAAACTTATGTTGATTATGTACTCTTCCTCTTCTGAATCTGTTTGACATGATGAACATATTTCTTCTTGATCTATACCTACATCTTATTTGACATTATTTGACTATGTGATGGGTGAAGAATAGATATTATGTAACTTATCCCAAAGTTCTCTAGTTGATGAGCATTTACCCACTTTGTCCTTTACTGAATCATATAGTCATTCCAAAATGAAATCCATTGCAATTTTGTTATTTCGTTTCAGTTCCTTCTTTGATGTAGTATTTTCCCTTTTTGAACTATCATATCCTATAACAATTGATTGTCAAATATCATACCCATGTCCCTTTAAAAATATTTTCTTCCTTTCGCTCCATATCTCATACTTTAAACCATTATGACCATTAAACAATGCTACTCCATTCTCAAAATAATACATGATCTCCTTCCAGTTGTTAAATTGTTTCCTGAAGGAATCGACTCTGATACCAATTGTTGGATTACTGAGAGGGGGGGTGAATCAGTAATGAGAAATTATACCAATTATTAATTCTTTAAACCACAAAGTATATTCTTTTACTTACTCAAACATGTTCATTTTTTCATCATCAATATCTTACTATATCATAATCATTAACATTAATCAATGCATAATAAACAATAACAAACACATCCGCACAATGCAAAGTACACCAATATTTACATGGAAACCCAATGCGGGATAAAACCACAGAATTTTTTTTCTTATATGTCAAGAATTACATTCAAGGAAGCACCAACTTCCTTTGTTTTCCAGCTTCAACTAGAAGGAGGCTCCAACCCCCTATTTTTAGGCTACAACTTGAGGAAAGCTCCAACTCCCCAATTCTCTAGATATAATTAGAAGGAGGATACAACTCCCTATGTTCTCCAGCTACAACTAGAAGGTGGCTACAACCACTTATCCTTTCCCCATCCAACCACCCTGAAATATAAGTGCCAAATGTAGAAACTGAATATGTCATAGTTACAATCTGTTCTATCAAATTTGTCACTTTATACTCATCAACCAATCTGATATGATCACATATACCTCAAACATGATACCACAAGTTTGTACCTCAAACCATGTGCTAGAACCTCATTGTTATACAACCTCTATCTGTACCAATAACTTCAACAACATACCTCAGCCAAAATCCCTCATCAATTTCATCATCTAAATATAATTTGTAACTCTGTAACAGACCTGGTGTATATGATCACATACCTGCAAACATTCCTTAACTTTAACAACAAGAGATTAGCATTTTCATAAAACTTTACTTTAGTCTCACATGACTAATTTTGGATTAGTGAACAACCCTAACTTGAAATAATAATAACTATGTACCTATAATGAATAAAGATTTGAAAATAGTACACAATGTTCTTTAGTGACTTATCTGTGATTCCTCTAGGTTTCACTACTTGAAACCTCCCAGAAAAGGAGTTATAGAAATGGCATACCTTGTTGAATTTTGGTTTAGTCTAGAGAGCGAACTTGTAGAGCATGCCCCACAACAAATATTTTTTGTATGGATTTGAAAATGGTACACAACATACTAAACATTGTACTCTAACCAATACATTTGATCTTTCTGAATTTGGATCTGTTATGAAGAATTTATGACATTTTTACCTGAAACACATGTTTTAGACTAGTTTTAGGGATAGCTGCAAACCCTATTTTCCACGGAGTGTAACTCCCAATATATAATGACCCACAAGATGAAATTTTTATCACAGTTACTTGGATATGTTTTCTCAACATCCTCTAGATTTTGTTCTTTGAATCATTCTAGAAAAAAACGTTATTGCAAAAATGGTGAGATGACCTGTAAATAACATACCTTATAAAGCATCATCAAAAGACCTTATCCTCCCTTGAATTTCAATCTTCTTTACTTCACCTTCCCTCTGAAATTCGCCTTAGATCTCCTTTGGTTACCTCAGTCACTTGTAGATATTCAATATGTTCAATAGATACAAATGGGAGACCCTTGCTCTCTTATTTATACTCTCCAAGTAGCTTCCTCTAGAAGTATCCACTTAACCACTTTGTCCACTTAACCAACTTTGTCCACTTAGCCACTTTGTCCACTTAACCACTTATAGTTCCAACTAAATTCATTATTTAATTAATTTCTTTTGCAACCACTTTTACTTATCCATAAATAGTAAACTCACCACTTCTTGTTGCAACCACTTTATTATTTAAATCATTTCTCTTTGCAACCACTTTGAATATTTTATCATTTAAATAATCTATCTTTACTCACAACTTCTTGTTGCAACTAACTTTTCTATAATTATTCAATTCATAACTTATTTTCCCTTAACTAACTTCTTGTTACAACCACTTTATTATTTAATTTATTTCTTGGTCACCCACTTTGACTATTCAATCTTCTCATCACAACTACTTTACCATAATTACCAAACTCACAACTTCTTGTTGAAACTAATTTATTTTTAATTATTTTCTTAATGCAACAACTATAGCCATGATTAACTCCTAGTTTCACCCACTTTGACTAGTCAACTTCTTCTAGGAGTTTCTAGAATAATTTGACTTCTTTGACCTTCTAGGGGCTTCTAGATAACTCATGAGGGTTCTCCAACTTCACAAGGCCATAACTCTCTAAATGTGAGGAGTTATGTGGCATTCCACATATCACCGGAAATGGCATGACGTGTACTATCCATCTAGAATAGTCTTACCTACATATACAGTGATATTCATTACATTATTCCTCAACCAAACTTGGGCTCCTTATCCATACCTCTAGAGATACCAAACATACTCAAGCGTTGAAATCAATCTCTAAGAGTTGACATCAATATACAATATCACTCTCCAAAGGTTGACATCAATGACAACCAACAATACAAACCAATTTTCCATCAATCTAAACCAATTGTTTGATAGTTAGATCTTGAGGGTTAATTCACAGGCTGAGGAGCCTGGTGTGATTGATTTTATGAGCATATTCACTATGATTGAGCATGATTGAGCATATTCACTATGATTGAGCATGATTAACTATGGATGACCTTTAATATGGCACCAATGTTTCAATAGGAGGTATGCAATTCATAAACATTGCATTGGAACATAACCCTAAGGAAATGTCCCAAGGTAACATAACCCTAAATGAAGATCACAATGTGACATAACCATTTGGGAATGATGCAATTCAACATAAAAACATGGAATATGTACGTCACAATGTGATACAAACAATCAACAATGTAGATATTTGACACAAGTTAGCCTTGAAAATGTTATGCCGCATTGTGAAATTCATTTAGGGTTATGTCACTAAGGAAATGTCACAAGGTGACATAACCCTAAATGAACATCACAATGTGACGTAACCACTTAGGAATGATGCAATTCAACATAATAAATTGATTTTGTGCATTACAATGTGACACAACCATTGATGAATGTAGCTATTTGACATAAGTTAGCCTTAAAAATGTTATGTCACATTGTGATGTTCATTTAGGGTTATGTGACTAAGGAATTTATGCAATGTGACATAACCCTAAATGAACATCACAATGTGGCGTAACCATTTAGGAATGATGCAATTCATGAACGATTACGTCACATTGCAATGTGACACAACCATTGAGGAATGTAGTGATTTAACATAAGTTAGTCTTGAAAATGTTACGTCACATTGTGATGTTCATTTAGGATTATGTCATATTTTGACATTACTTTAAGGTTTTGTTTGAGTGTTATGTTTATGAATTGAGTCCATATTGGAATATGGGGTAAACCATAGTTGACTACATTTAGGGTTATATCACCTTGTGAAATTCCTTTATGAATGTCACAAGGTGACATAACCCTAAATGGGCATCTCAATTTGACATAACGATTTATGAATGATGCAATTCGACATAATAAAATGAATATGTATGTCACAATGCGATCATTTACTATATTAATGTCACATTATGACATTTAGCTTAGTTGAATAATGTTGAATTTCTACATTCCTCAATGGTTGTGTAACATTTTGATGTATATATCCATTGTCTTATGTCAAATTGCATCATTCCTAAATGTTTACGTCACAATGCAATTTTCATATGTTAATTATGCTTGAACATGATTGATTTTATGAGCTTCTTCACTACGATTGATCATGATTGACTGTGGATGACCTTTAATATGGCACCAATGTTCCAATCGGAGGGATGAAATTAATAAACATTGCAGTAAAACATAACCCTAAGGAAATGTCGCAAGGTGACATAACCCTAAATCAATATCACAATGTGACATAACCATTTAGGAATGATGCAATTCAATATTGAGCATTGAATATGTACGTCTTAATGTGATACAACCATTGAGGAATGTAGCAATTTGACATAAGTTATCCTTGAAAATGTTACGTCACATTGTCACATTCATTTACGGTTATGTCACTAAGGAAATGTCACAAGGTGACATAACCCTAAATGAACATCACAATGTGATGTAACCATTTAGGAACGATTCAATTCAACATAATAAATTGAAGATGTACATTGCAATGTGACACAATCATTGAGGAATGTAGTTATTTGACATAAGTTAGCCTTGAAAATTTTACGTCACATTGTGACGTTCATTTAGGGTTATATCAACTTTTGACATTACTTTGGGGTTTTATTTGAGTGTGATGTTTATGAATTGTGTCCCTCATATTTGAATATGGGTGCCAAATTAAAGGTCACCCATAGTCAATCATAGTTGACTACATTTAGGATTATACCACGTTGTGAAATTCCTTTAGGAATGTTGCAAGGTGACATAACCCTAAATGAGCATCACAATGTGACATAACCATTTAGGAATAATACAATCTGACATAATAAAATGAATATGTACGCAACAATGCAACGATTTACTATGATAATGTCACAGTGTGACATTTACCTTAGTTGAATAATGGTTGTGTCACATTTTGATGTGCATGTTCATTATCTTAAATGCCAAATTGCATTATTCTTAAATGGTTATGTCACATTGTGATTTTCATATGTTAACTATGGTTGAACATGATTTTTTTTATAATCATATTCACTACGATTGAGCATGATTGACTATGCATGACCTTTAATATGGCACCAATGTTCCAATAGGAGGGATGAAATTCATAAACATCACACTCAAACATAACCCTAGGGAAATGTTGCAAGGTGAAATAACCCTAAATGAAGATCATAATGTGACGTAACCATTTAGGAACGATGCAATTCAACATAAAACATTGAATATGTACGTCACAAGATGATACAAACATTGAGGAATGTAGTTATTTGACATAATTTATCCTTGGAAATGTTACGTCACATTGTGACAGTCATTTAGGGTTATGTCACTAAGGAAATGTTGCAAGGTGACATAACTCTAAATGAATATCACAATGTGACGTAACCACTTAGGAATGATGCAATTCAACATAATAAATTGAATATGTACATTGCAAGGTGACACAACCATTAAGGAATGTAGCTATTTGACATAGGTTATCCTTGAAAATGTTACGTCACATTGCGACATTCATTTAGGGTTATGTCACCTTGTGACATTACTTTAGGGTGGTTTTGTTTGAGTGTGTAACAACCCTCCTTTACGACAACCTAAATTTTTTTGGGGGTTTAGGAAATATACATTACGATTAATAATGACAACATTGGCACATCATCCGACATATTAATGAACAATATTAACACATTAACAACCTGCACGACATAAGTTGGCACAACGTTGCAGTGAATAAAGATACATATAATGACGCATTAACACAATAACCAACAACCCATAACCAATGCATTATTTTAGTAATGAAACATCACAGCATAAACCAATTTGCTCAATTCGTCTCATAAGGAAAATCATCAGTTAACATCAAGATAAATCATCATAGTGTCGGGTCTAATCTAATCTACTCAATCCATCTTTCAGGTAATGATTAAGTGAAATTCGTACAAGGAAGTGCTATATAAAATTTAGGAATCATAAGTGTAACTACAATCAACGAGTCTAAGCTAAACTCATGTCTAAGGGATCCATAAAAATATCAATCATCACTCGTCGTGTAAGGACATCATGTTACCTTACATATCCAACTAAGCACAAAGGAGATCAATCGTGCCTAAACAATACAATGATTTAACATGCTACCCTTCATCATGTACCCAATTATAAAGCTAATAGAATCAGCATAAGTATTAATTAGAATTCAACAGCTTACATATCCATTAAAGAAATTCAAGGAAAACAATAACTTATTCTTACATAAATAAGAATGCATTTACTTTTCTCAATTTCATTAAAAGGATTAAATATGACCAATCAGTTGTAATAATTAACGGATAATTAGATGTTAAGCTACATCCAGAGTTAAGAGTCCAAAGGAAGAGTTCTGTAATTTATTCCAACCCCTGAATTTGTGCAAAAACAATTTAGTTTCCAATCCGAACCTTAATTCAATCCTCCATCCATACATTCATCCGGTCCTCCATCCGGACCTTCATCTGATCCTTCATTCATACCTTCATCCAGTCCTCCATCTGGACCCTGTTACAAAGCAATTTCTGATAACAAAAAAAAAAATTTGAAATAAAAAGAATACAGACAGCAAGGAATCAGTGTGGGTAGGAGTTGCAGATCAAAAGGAAGAGGTTAAAGGTAAGGGAACATCAATCCAAATGTTCGTGGATAACAACAAGACCTCAAGGAGTTCCAACGAAGAGACTCTGACGAACATACCACGAGATTCCTCTAGAATATAAATGATTTTTAAAAAGTTCCAATAAGCATAAAAGGGAATTCCTAAGGTGTAGTACATACAAACTTTTCTAGTAATTCCTCCATATTGAACGTTACTCAACAACAAGAAAATGAGAGGATACTTGACCAACATCAAATACTCAACGATTTTGGGATTTCAACACAGAGGTTAACAATCAACACACAGAGATAAAAGTTGTCAATGCGAAGGTTAAATGCTGGATAAAACTGCCATACTCAAAAATAAACCAAGTGAATAAAATCGCCAGGTAAAAAACAAGATCTGGGTGATTTTAAGTGCCCAACGCAAAGAGAA
Organism: Picea engelmannii; assembly: GCA_009831015.1. Taxonomy (NCBI): domain Eukaryota; kingdom Viridiplantae; phylum Streptophyta; class Pinopsida; order Pinales; family Pinaceae; genus Picea; species Picea engelmannii. The sequence continues at coordinate 126,743 of ML798843.1, forward strand.
ATCTAGAAATAAAACACCAGGGGGGAAACGAGTTCAAGGAAAAATTAAATTGTACCAAGCTACGAGTTCAAGATTGCACCATGAATTTATTCAAGATTATAAATTAACACAAAACTCCCTAGAAGCAGAATGAAAAGAAAACCAAGTTCTCAACAAAGGTAAGAAATTAATATGGGTTTTTGTAAGACAGACAATATCTTCAGAACTGTACAAAGCATAGGTAACATAAACATAAATCAAACTTTTAAAAAATCAAGGATAAAACGGGCTAGCAAGGGTTAAAGATCATGAGATTTTCCCAACTCAATTTTACACAAGGCGCTAAGGACAGAGACCTGAATAAGAGTTGCACACCACTAGTTAGTCATTAAACAAGGCGTCTTTTAATCCAACACTCTGTCTGGTCCTGGATCTAACACCTGATACGACCCTCGATCCGGCCCTCAGTCCTGACCTTCAAACAATAAAATTTATAAAAAGGAAACAAATACATTACAGGCATGGAACAACTTAAGGAAGGGTTAAGCCTGAAGGAAGGAACAACAAATGAATGCAAAGGTTTTAAGAAGGAAATATAATGTTGCAGCCCAAAATTGTTCACAAAATTAATTACCACACAAATAAAAGGAAATACACAGAGATAATCACTCGATTTCGGGGATTGTTTTTCTACAAGCCAGCAAGAAATCCACCATGAAAAAAGCTGCAAATTTAGATAGTACTTAACATGTGGACCACATCAATCACTTTGCAAGCTTGGGAAATGTAAGGCTCCCAAACTTCTTTGAAACAAGACCAAAACGCAAAGGGTTTAAGGCTGGCCAAAAACACAGAGAGGAAGGGAAGAATTTTGTGTGGGTACGGCCTGTGCACCCCTAGCTTCACAGAGGAGAAAGGGATGATAAGAAATCACCCAAGGGACATGCAAAGACATCAGTCGAATGTTGAGCGAAGTGAGAGTAAAGCACACGGGATATCTAAGAAAAATCCTGGGTGAGGAGATAATCATTGGGCAATTTTCTCCATACGATTTGCTAAAAAAATGTTGAGGAGAGTGACACACAATTCTCTCAGAAGAATGGGCTCTAAAGAGTAAACAAATGAGAAACGCCCTAGGCGTAGTCAACAATGCATGGGTGGTTAAACAACTAGTGGATTTTGAGAGGAAAAACATCCTGGGTGTAGTCAACAATGCATGGGTGGTTAAAAAAATGGCGGATTTCGAGAGAAAAAATGCCCAGATCACAGGGATGAAGGGATGGACACAAAAAACAAAATGGATAGGCTAAGAAAAATTACCTGGGACAAGGATAACCAAATAAAAACTAAACTGGGTATGAGGGCGCGGAACCATATCCTTTCCTCAACACAGAAGGATGGTATTACAGTCATAGATCAAGCATTTAAATTGAAACAGGGGAAATTGGAAGGAGACAACGAATGGATTTTAGTCAAGAAGGGAAATCCAATTAAATTCTTTATCAACCCAATCAACAAGCATGCCCAACTATACAGAAACCATTTCAATTCATAAACATATAAATTCACATAAAAACAATTAACTAAATTACAATAGAAACTATAGACATGTGTACCATAACCGAAGGGCGAAGAATCTGAAGCTTGTTGTCCCACGCTTGTGCTCCGTCCAGTTGCTTGCTAACCATTGAGACCTCATTGGTACCTCCCAGCCAACGCTAGGGGTACTCTTCTTCCCCCTGAGCCCCCTGAGCCACAAAGGGTCCAAACACACAAGCCAGAGAATAAGCTAGCGCCCAGCTTGCCTTGCAAGGTCGAGCTACAACTCCTACCCGAGTTGGGTATCCCAACTCCCACAAGAAAAATTCAGTCAAGAAAAATCTGACAGCATAACCTTAAGCTTGCCAAAAAGTGATCCATTCCTCTTCTTTGTCATTTCTTTTATAGATTTCCTCTTAGTGACCTTTCCATTTGCACATTAAATTAGTTTTATTAAAAATTAATTAGGGAATATTTTCCCCCATACACTTGCCACCCAATCCCTTAGTTTCACCATAAATTCATTTAATTAATTTAATTAAATTGTCAATTTACCTCACCCAACTAAAAGTATTCCTAAAAACGCTCATGGTTGTCCCTTTATTCCCTCAATTTCCTTTAATGATTGACACCCTTCTTAAATTTTAGTTGAGTTCATTTTAGGAAATTTCTCTAGACTAGATTCCTTTCTATGTTCCACATTCCTTTTGTATTTAAAATTTCCCCCTTTTTATCTAAGTTCGAATTTAGCAAGTTTTGCACAAAGACAACAATTAAATTTTTAGATAATTTAATCCTCCTTTAAATTCTAAAATTTACTTTTTCCCCTTTTGTTCCTTTAAATTTATTCCTCTTATCCTACTTAGACATAGGCTTCAAATTCAACTAGGCTTAGCAAATTTTTAAGGGAAAGGTTATAATTTAATAAACTTTACTTATACATAATTAATTTAAGTTTGACCATCTCAAGGTAAGATATTTTTTTCTAGGCACCTAGGTTCATTGACTCACCCATTTTTAACATTGTGACGTGCCCTTCAAGATGCACTATGTGCTCCAAGGGTGTCACTCTCCTTTTGACTGATTTTGTTAGACGTCTTACCTTTGGAGTCAAAACCCCGTCAGGCGATTTTGTGGGAGACTAAGGGCCTCTAAGGAATAAGGACCCTGCCTTATTGCGCACCCCTTAGAATATTTGTGAGCGACTTTCTCAATATTCCCTCACGGCATTGTGGATCTCTCGAACTAGGTAATCATTAACCTATAGTTTGAGCTAGGTCGAAAGTGCTAGTAGGTTGTGGCAGGGATGTTGCCACACCTCTCCCTCAATATATCTAGTTGTCGTGCATGACCCATTTCCTCCAAATGTGAGTCTGATTAGAAAGCTATCATCAACCTGCATCCATCAACGAAACATCTCAGCGATCCATAAACAACATCATATATACCAACCATATGTCACATATGCAATAACAAAAATTCTTAAACCATAACAATCCACTCCTTGACTCGATATGGAGTCCAAGGAGGTCCATTGATGTCATTGACATCCTTAATCGTCAAGATTCCTGCACACTCAGGAGAAACTAGTCAATAGCACATGTCGACACATATATAATTAAATAACATATCATCATATCCCAACATCATCATAATCCATAAGTGAAACAGTCAATTGTATATAATGAACCAGATCTCCTGCATGCAAGTGTCCTCAAAGAATAAGTCAAATCAAGTGTGTGCAAGAGCATGATGTTACAGAGTGTGATGTTTATGAATTTTATTCCTCATATTGGAATATTGGTGCTAAATTAAAGGTCACCCATAGTCAACTATAGTTGACTACATTTAGGGTTATATCACCTTGTGAATTTCCTTTAGGAATGTCGCAAGGTGACATAACCCTAAATGAACATCATAATGTGACGTAACCATTTAGGAATGATGCAATTCAACATAATACAATGAAGATGTACACCACAATGTGATGATTTACTATGATAATGTCACATTGTGACATTTACCTTAGTTGAATAATGTTGAATTGCTACATTCCTTTAGGGTTATGTTTGAGTGTGATTTTTATGAATTATGTCCTACATGGGTGTTAAATTAAAGGTCATCCATAGTCAATAGTCAACCATTCATAAGCATCATAGTGAGTTAACTATGGTTGGTCGTGATGATTTCAACATAATATATTGAAGATGCACCTCGCAATGCGACACAAACATTGAGGAATGAAGCTATTTGACATAAGTTAGTCTTGAAAACGCTACATCACATTGTGACGTTCATAGAAGTTAATAATGTCAAATTTTCTTGACATCTTCGCATTTCCATAGAAATGAAATAAGTTTCGAAAATATATTTTAGTGAAAATGCATTTATTTAAATTACATATACATTTCATTCAATATAAAAACTCTTTTATAGAGTGTGCAAACCAAATTAAAATGTGCATTGCCCACTAATTTTAAAAAAACTCTATAAAATATAATATTAACAATTTCAATCTTGAAACATTAAATTATTATTTAATTTTCATATAAGAGAATTTGATAATTTTAAATTAAACCTAATACTTATGGTTATTTCTTACCATATCATCTTAAGTGACATTTTGACCAAGGATTCACTAAACATTCTATTTAAATAGTTTCTTTGTTTTAAGAAATTCATTAAATAGTGTTTTTTTCTTTAACAACATTTTTAATTTTTAATTATTTTTATTAAACAATTTTTTTTTTTTTTAAATATAATAATTTTTTTTATTAATTTGATTTAAAATATTAAATAATTTTTTTTTTTTTTTAATGATTACTTGTATTTGTATTTCTAAATTGTATGAAGTTATAATTTTTTTTAATTTCATTTATTTTGTAAATATAATAATAATAATAATAATAATAATAATAATAATAATAATTATAATAATAATAATAATAATTATTATTATTATTATAATTATAATAATTATAATAATAATAATAATTATTATTATTATTATTATTATTATTATTATTATTATTATTATTATTATTATTATTATTATTATTATTATTATTATTATTATTATTATTATTATTATTATTATTATTATTATTATTATTATTATTAT
>ML798843.1:139900-151060 GCA_009831015.1 Picea engelmannii
GCTTCAAGTCATCCAGATTGGGATACAACAATGAATGAAGAGTATCGTTCTTTAATGGCAAACGATACTTGGGATCTTGTACCTCTTCCAAAAGGAAGAAAACTTGTTAGATGCAAATGGGTCTACAGAACTAAGTATGCATCTGATGGAAGTGTTGAAAGACACAAGGCTCAGTTAGTTTCCAAAGGATTTTCCCAAGTTGAAGGAATTGACTATAATGAAACCTTTGCCCCTGTAGCAAAAATGAATTCCATCTGCCTTGTTCTTGCCCTTGCTACCTCACATAAATGGGAGGTCCATCAAATGGATGTTAAATCTACCTTATTGCACAGATATTTGCAAGAAGAAATCTACATGGAACAACCTCTTCTCTATGTCCAGAATGACTCTAGCCTTGTTTGTCACCTCAAGAAATCTCTTTATGGTCTCAAGCAAGCTCCCCGAGCTTGGTATGCCAAAATGGATAGATTTCTTATTGCCATTGGATTCTCTAGATGCCATTCTAATCCTAATGTCTATACCAAGAAAGTAGGAAGCCATCTCATAATCCTTATCCTTTATGTTGATGACCTTATCCTTACTGGTAGTGACTCAAAACTTTTAAACCATGTGAAAACCAGCCTTAAGAAGAAATTTGAAATGACAGACTTAGGCTTTTTGCACTATTTCCTTGGCCTCCAAGTTTTGCAAACCAATGAAGGAATTTTTCTTTCCTAGTCTAAGTATGCTTGTGACCTTGTTCGTCACTTTCACATGGACGATTGTAAACCAACCCCTTCTCCCTTTCACTCTGGATTCAAGCTTTCTACCACCTATACTTCTCCTGAAGTTGATGCCACCCTGTACCATCAGTTAGTTGTCAACCTCTTATACTTGACTCATACTCGTCCTGATCTTTCCTTTGTTGTTGGTCGTGTTGCCCGATATATGCAAACACCCCATGAAAGCCATTAGAAAGCAACTAAAAGGATACTTCACTATGTTTGTGGTATAGTTCAGTTTGGGATACATTATAGTTCAGGGGGGACTCTTTTATTGGTTGATTTCACTGATTCAAATTGGGTCGGCAACCCTGATGATCGGAAGTCTACTGCAGGTTATGTTTTCAGCCTTGGTTTAGGACCTGTCACTTGGGCATGTAAGAAACAACAGGCTATTTCACTTTATTCAGCAGAAGCAGAGTACCGAGCAGCGGTAAATGCAAGTCAGGAATCCATGTGGCTTCAACAAATCCTTTCAGAGTTTGGATTCCAACACCAGCATCCGACCAGCCTTTGGTGTGACAATCAGAGTGCCATCAATCTCGCCAAAGACCCAGTTCAACATCAGCGTAGCAAACACATCGAGCTACACATGCACTTCATCATAAAGCTCATTCATGATCAAGTTATTTAAGTGCTCTTTTTCCCTATAGAAGATCAAGTTGCAGACATTTTCACAAAGTCCCTTACAGAAGCGAAGTTTTCCACACTTCGATCTATGTTAGGAGTTCAGGAAGTTGTCATTAAGGGGGGATAGTCTCTAATGCTTCCTTCCTTCTCCTATTATGTCACTATTGTAAATCCTTCAATCCTATCCCAAGTTGTTCTTAAGGGGGGATGTTAGGATATTTAGACAGTTAGGAGTTAGTAAGATCTACTTGGTCTATTGTGTCCTTAGGTAAAAGTGTGTTTTCTAGTGTGTTTCTTTAGTATGCATTTGTAGTTAGGAAATCCGACAGTCACGATATGTTCCCGACATAGAGTGATCTGACGGTTCATACTCTCCTCGATCTTAATGGCCATTGATCCATGGGTTAACACCCGATTGGTCCATGATCTCTATTTAAAGAGCATGGAGGGTCATTTTTCGATGATCGATTGTGAGAAACTCTCTTGTAAAATCTCTCTGTAATATTTTTTGCATTAATAAACTGCTCCAAGTCGCTGTGTTGGCTAGGGTCATGGATGTTTCACTGTAGGGGTTTTACCACATGAAAACATCGGTGTGTTGATCTTTGATCTAGTTATGTGAGTGGTTATTGAATGTGTTTGGCCTCTGTTGGAATACCTGTGTTGTCAAACATTGGTTTTTGATTTATTTGGTTATCATTGCATGTGTTTTCCTTATGTATTATATGAATAAATATGGGTTGAAATACATCAGAAAATACACTTAAATGAATGCTACAACCATTTTACACAAAGTATTTGACAAAATGTTTTAATCAACCAACACACATAAAACATAACAGCAGGCATAAATTGAGAAGAGCCACTCATTTGGGAGGGTTAGGTGTTTCATATGATGTGTTTGACATAATATTCAACCCTTAAACTTGAACTTGTTGGGACAACAAGCATTGAAGTGATTTCAAGGGAGTTGAGAGCTTGTGTGCCAAGTGTTTGACGAAATTCCTCAACTACCTAAATCTGATTTTTACATCATATTTGGTTGGAGATATTACAGTGGTATTAGAGTGAATATTCCTCCTAGCCTTAGGGGTCTTCATTAAGGAGAAGAATTTTAGATAGCAAAGTGTACATGGTAATTAGTATTACACTCATTTTCAATGGCTTAGGAGAAATGGATATGGCAGAGGAGATTCTATATTGTGATGAGAAATATAAATCTCTTAGTGTAACATTCAAAGAGTTTGTATCCATCATAAATCCTGAGTGGAATAAAGATGATACTATGGCATGGGCTAAGAAGATTGACATAGACAATTTTTAGAGAAGAGCAATCAAGAAGGTGGATACACCACCACATGTTAGTGGATTGATAGGGGCATATTGAGCCTATGCCCATCCAGGATGAGGATGTATGCATTGAAGATGATAGGGTAGTAGCATGGGACACATCATCAGAAGGAAACAACATTATCACATATTATGGTCAGAAGGATAGTACATCAGATCATGAGAATGAGGTAGCATCTACACCTTGTGATGAGGTTCAGGTTGATTTGGGTGTTGATACACCCAAGGATGTTGGAGCATGGACACAAGGAAATTCAGTTGTGGAATAGGGACTCACCTTACAGGATGTGCATAGGGGTGATGAGCGGAGTATCACAACAGGTCTTGGGGAGTGCGTTGATATGGATTCCATAGTTGACCTTAGCAACATGAGTTATGAGGTATCGCTTCAGCACGTTAGAGGTGTTGATTCACAGGAGACACAACACTTGGAAAGATAGTTGAAGGTCATAGATGATATGATCGTGTCAGCCATGAGGCATATTGATGATACATATGCATTGATGGTAGGATATTGTTGGAGAGCCACAGTGACACCATATAGTTCAAGTGGAGAGTTTTCCATTGAGGATTTTCAGACACTTCGAGAGAGAGTGACAATGATGAATACTAAATACCAACATCTCCTTGTGGATAGAGATTACCTTCTATAGATTGGTGATATGTACCATGGGGCATTAGAGGAGAAGAATAATGAGGTGGATTGGCTCACTCATAATTTGGTGATCACATGGGAATTCTTGAAGAGCAAAAAGATATCCCTTCAAGAATCAGAGTCCAAAGTAGAGCAACTCTTTGAGGAGTCTAGTCAGGTATCCACTACATCCATCTCATTAGAGAGTCAGACATATGTTTCAGATATGTCACTAGAGGATATTGGTGTCATGGAGGGTTTGCAGGAATTTGCAGAGAGATATGACCCAAAGGATTTTGATTATCCACATGTTTTTTAGTATCGGGATCATGGGTCATTGATTTTGGAGATCCCATTAAAGGCTCAAGTCTTGATTGTCACTGAGAAAGTTGAGCATATACCTTGTGGACTAGCCAACAAGGAGGTACATGCACCCAGGGATTGTGGGGACGTGTATATTACATATGGGGACATATCCATTTGGGATCCAGGTTTAGCTGACACTAGTATAGTGATTGATATAATGACACATATAGGATGTAGAATGATATGTAGTGGTTTACAACGGTATGCAGTTGTGACATGTCCACTACCTAAATCAAACTTTTTTGTTTAGTTCTCAACAATGAGAATCCCCGAAGCTTGCATCAGCGAAATGCCAACCCTGAGCAACGGGTCTTTCATTCTCCTATATGGCTCTCTAACCCCAACCATGATCTTTCCCTGATGACAACTTCAGGTTTTCGGGGTTTTGTTCTTTCTAATGTCGAGGGTTCCTATGCCCTCGATTCTCCGATTTCCGATGAGCTCTCTTTCGGCCTTAACCCTTCTGGGCTATGGCCTCCGGGCTATGCCCTCTGGTCCATATGACCGCTCTCATGAGACCGCAGCCTTATCCTTTTTTCAGGGTTTGGATTCCAAATTCCCGACGCACTCCATTTCCCGCTAGCCCTCCAGGCTAAACTCTTGGTCCACGTGACCTCTATCTCACAAGACCAAAGCCTTGTCCCCCATCGACGTCTCGGACTTTCCAATGTCAAAATGCAAATGTTCCTAGGACTCGCGATTCCTCGAATCCCGACACGCCCTTTACATGCTAACTCTCCTGGTTAGGCTCCTAACTCACATGACCATGATCCCCATGACCACAGTCTTATCCCTCGTCGAGGCTATGGGATTTTCAATGCCAAAATGCATTGGCTCATGGGATTCTCGATCCTTCGATTCTCATCTTCCCGCTATGCTGACAGCTGGCCCCCACAATGGCGCTTCCTGCTTCCCTAATATACTGATAGTTGGCTCCCACTCATCGGGGTTTCGAGCATCGCGATTCCAAAATGCATAAATAAATTGTCTCCAGGATTCCCGATATCTCGACGACACAAATTCCGATCAACAACTTCTTGTTGGGACTTTCTCCGACGGGGCCGATCGTTGCCACGTGTCCTCCTCTGATGGATGGTCCCGATTCCTCCAGGATTTCGAGACTTGTGATGTCCCCATTCTCACGACCTCAGGAGCTCTGATTTCCCGATGCCGAATATCCCGACTCTCTACGGATTCCGGACACTTGTCTCCCTAAACGGACGGCTCAGATTTTGCCGGGGTTTTTACTTCGGACTTCCCCAGTCTCCTATCCACGGGGATTTCGATATCCCGACTCTCGATAGTAAACCTCGATCTCCGCCATGTGTATCCTCAAACAGACGGTCCAGATTTTCCCGACGATTCGAGACTTAAAGTGTCTCGATTGTCTTGTCCTCGAGAATCCTGATATGCCTATGGTTGGACTCCCGATGGTAACCCTTGGACAGTTCTGGTCCGATCCGACGACTGATGGGTAATTGGACCAAGATCTAATAGTCTAGATCTGTTCTTCCTGTGCACACTCCAGAGACTAAACTCCGAGCATCTCAACCTGATCCGACGGTCGATGGGATTTATGGATGAGATCCAACGGCTCAGATTGTCCCTCCTTGTGTATTCCTCCACTACTTCATGGATGTGGAAAGATCAATGGTTCAAATATTTTCCTGGGCCTTGGGGGTCTACGATCCCGATTTCCTATCTATTCACGAAGATAGAGGAAAAAGGGGCAAGGTAGGTAACGCCCTTGTTTCTTTCGTCAATCTAATGGTTGTGAATGACCCTGGGTCTTCCGACGGGATCTCATCCATCGATTCGTTGCTTATCCCTATGCTGCAACCTCGGAATTTTAAGAGGGGCATTCCTCCTCGTACAAGGTTATTAAGACTTGCCCATTCAATTCCTTTTTCCAGGTTCTTAGTAAACCTTCCCAAGGAGGGAACCTCAAAAGTCTTGATCTTCGTCATCTTCCTTCAATAATTCCTGGACAACAAGCACATTAATTCACAATTTTATGCAAAAACATCTTACTGATGTTTAAATTTCAAAGAAAAAAAAAATTTCATATTCTTAGCACAATACTTATCTGTGCAATTTTATGGATCTGTATCCACATGGTAATTTTGTTATCCATGCTCATTGTTCTCCTTGACGTACCCATAGGATGAAAAATTCCAATTCAATAGCTCACAAGAGAAATCATAATTTCATCTTTCTTTCCAAGGTTTTTCTTCCCGCACGGGAACTACCCACTGCGTGCATTACCCCCAATAGTTTCAAAAATTATTAAGGTCTCCTCTTCCTTCCGGTCACTCACCCTCCAGGCCCAGGCTCAGGCATCCCCTTCACTATTATACAGTCCCTCGGGTGATCCATATTGCCCTGCCAAGGTTTTCTTGCATAGGAAAAATTTTAGAGGCTCTATCGAGTCTTACAGTCGAGGCATCCCTCGGACTTGCTCTGCCGAGGCGTCCCTCCGGCTGGTGTTACCTCAACACAATTTTATTTCAAGCGATCATGACTCATCACAGGGTTTTCATGGCTCAGTAGTAGTCATGTTCATCATCTTCGGTTTTGACAGCCTTCATTTGTTCCCTTCTGAACATGTCTTTTCTTCTCACCTGTATCACAGGTATACAAAATTCATGAGACATCATTATCAATTCTAACTTTCAAAAATTGTGTTGCAAACCTGTCACCCACAGATTTGTCCATTCTCATGATTTGTTTTCATATTTGTTCCACATAGGAACCAAATTCATAATTATGGGACTTTCCTCCCCATAATGGTTTGGCTCAGCAGGCAATTGGACTTCATTATGGGCTTACAATGCTGCCATATCCAAGACCCCTTTGCTTCCTGCACTTTCAACTTCAATCGGCCAAACAACTTGTTAGTTTTTCCATGCATATACATTTTATTGCACCTTTACCACATCATCATAACAATCTTAGAATTGTGCACACTTTAATGATTAAATTACTTCCTCAAAAGGAAATATCATTCTTGCAGTTTGGCCCAGCAGGCAATCGGTCTTTCCTATGGGCTTACCTTACTGCCATATCCATGACCCTCTGCTTCCTGCAATTCATTTCTCAATAAGCCAAACAAATTATTAGATTCTTCATGTACATATGTATGTATGTATGTATTCAAACGTAATTCAACATTTCAAAGGGTTTTAACAACTGTGCCACTATCCTTGGCAACATTCATACCCAATAGATTCTTGCATTGACTTCAAGTTTGTCACACTTTAGGACCGGTTCTTGGTCATGGGGTGTTGCGATTTAACTGATCCTCTCCTCATATGGTTTACTCGTTTTCATTCATTCTTTCAACAGAATCCACGCTTCCTGTTATAGGTCGATCATGACCCCAAATTAGTACATATTAAACTTTAAATTTTCGCATGAATGCGCCCGCGCATTATGCCTTCATTAATAACCAGGGTGCCAACATTCATGGCCACCCAAATTTGATTTTCTCTAACACCTATACCACGTGAGTAAGAATGTTGGAAGGTCCTCCTTCCTCAATGAGAAATCCATTGTTTGTCTTTTATGCAAATATGCATTTCCTAGAAGTAATTCCAAGCAACGTGCTATCCATGAGCACTTTTGTTTCCAATCGTTCCTTGATTGGTCCATGTGTTCATGACATATCAGTTCATGAATTCTTCTGAAGGTTACAATCATTCTTTTAGTACCAGAGGTTTGTGCCTCCATTATTCAGGTCATCCTCCCCGAATCATACCCTACTTGGGTATCCAAGGCATACAACTGCCCTTTCAATTTTTAGGTATAGCATGCAATAATAAATATTTCAGAAGGGGTTCTTACCAAATCCCTTCATACCCTGTGCCACACAGGCATGAATACCTTTATGCCTGTTCTTGGCTACTTCCACCCTTTCTCTGTCCTCTACCTTATCAGTAGTACTTTAGCGGGATTTCCACAGTCCCTTCAACAACCTTTCTACCACAGCCTTTCCATGGTCACTCTCTACTTGAGGTTGTTCATTATTGGCAACTGTCTTCCTCAACAGTTCCAATAGTATTCCTTTCTACACATGACATACACTATTGGCATATTAATCGTCATGAAATTGAAATGCAAATATCATAGCGTTTAATAAAAACATTTTCAGGCATGTCTAGCATATCAGTATGCGCTTTCATCACATTATCCTTAATGTTTTTCATGAGTGTAACACAATAGTTCTAAATCATTTTCACAGCATTACAACCATCATTATTATGGTGTCAAAGCATTTTCGTTCATTAATGTACTGGCTTTCTCATCCCCTAAAAGCGTGATGCATAGTCAAAGAAAGAATTGAAGGCTCTCCCCTCCTTCCAATTCTTTCTACATCGCCTGGGGATTTTCAGCCCAGTCAAGTTATCTCTAAGGCCTCACTGCCTTTCCTTAATCATAGCTTCAACCAAGCTGTATCAATTAAACGTAATCATTTATTCAGTTAATCATACTCAGGGGTTTACTGGCCTCTTACCAACCAAACTGGTTTCCACAACTGCTCTTTTTCTTAGCAGCCCTGGTTTAGGCCCATCCTAACTCTTAGGATACTTCAACATGCTTTAGTAGAAACTCTTTGTTCATAATGGGTCGGGAACATGTGCATCCTACACACTTCCATTAGGTTATCAGAATGGTCATTATTCTGTTATTAGTCTTCTATTACTTACATGATTCTTATACATGGACAGGCCTTGCAGCCCATTGTCCAATCCTTCAAAAATTATCAGGGTTGTGACTATGTTCCTCTGATAGAGACCTTATAAGATACATAAAATAATTTTTTCAAATCATGATAACCTTGTAATCTTTGCGCGTCATGGGATATTCCTCACAAGTTCACAAGTAAATTTTTTAAAACTTGTGCGGCAAGATCGTCAAATTGCGAGCTGATGTCAGGTGCTGCGCTATGGTGTATGGATGAATAATACAATTAAACAATTGCCTGTGTTTGAAAAGGAACACTGAGTAGAGAGGTTAATGAAAGGGAACTCAAATTGCCAAGAACAATTTGAGTGCCCGTGATGCATGGTGCGCAGGAATATCCAAAATAATAACTCACACAATATTGGTGATGCATGGTGCGCAGGAATATCGAACATTGTAGTTGTACATTTGTCATGGTTCTCCTAACACTCTTCATGCTCCGCCCCCAATTATAAGAAGTTATTATGCACGTAATACAAAAAGCAAAGGTATGAGTATTGAAAAAATTTGAAACAGATAATAAAATTTTGTTAAATTTGGAAAACTTTTAACATAAAAAGAAAAAGAAAAAATTATGTTACAACATATATGTTAAACTAGGAACAAGATATTTTTATTTTGAACATAAAAAGAAAAAAAAAATTATGTTACAATATATGTTAAGCTACGCAAAAGAACTTGTGGGGTATAAGAATTGAAACGTAGGTACAAGAACTAAACCTCGAAAACCTTCATCAATAATATTAATCCAAATCCTCTCTAAATCATTAAAAACAAATGAAATTATAACATGTAGCATTTCTAGCAATGTCATACTAAAATTCTAAATTCTAATACCATTTTAATTAATTGATTATGCTCTATAAATGCACAAATTAATGCAGAATAGCAGCAAGTATATATATAAAATGTAAACAAGAAAACCCACATGGGTCACCCACTTTAAACTCTTTGTGGGTTCTTCATTTATCGGCATAACTTTTATGTATGTACTAGGAAGCCTTCAAATTCTATTTTATTTTCACCATCTGCTCTTCCATTTCCCTGAGTAATTATGGTCCAACCACTACTTTGTCTGTTGGGTTGTCCCAACTAACTGGTGTGTTGCACTTTTTGCCACAAAGTACCTCAAATGGGTTCATCTTTAGAGATGCTTGATACCCATTGTTGTAATCAAACTCCACCAAATGCAAACAATACTCCCATTTTGATGGTTTATCCATTACATGCATCCTTTGTAATGTTCCCATTTTTGGATTCCCTTGCCTTGCAGTCAGAGGGAACTTTATGAGTTTATGTTAGCCTGACCAGAGGAGTAAAAGGAGGATAACAATTAGCTCGAGAAATTTGGAGGAGTTATATGGGGGCCAGGCTAGCCCATTCATTGTATTTCATCATCAAGATCTTTTCCGCACATTTCTCTTTTGGTTCTGTGGCATTCCGATGATTTCCGTAATTTTGGGTTATTATTGAGCATATTTTAATTAATTACATTGAAGGTGTTATTTGAAGCTTGTTTCTTGGAGGAACACCTTAGTGTAATATATCATTGGAACCGGGGCAAAAATATCTACCTGATAGGATGATAAAAAGTGAATTTTAGTGGTCGGAGAAGTTATAAGGGCGAATTAATCACTTTTTGGAGTAAATTAAAAAAAAAAATGATTTTATGAAGAAATATTAAAGATGAATTAAAAATCACTTGCATGGAAAAATGTAAAAGGGGGTATAAAAGAGAGATAGGGGCTTCTATTCTCTCATTATGTTGTTGATCATTTTCACTTGTATCTTTGAGCTCTGGCAGCTTGAACGTTTTGAGGGTTTTGAGTGAACAAACCCTAGAGATTAGCAAGGAGGTGAAAGATTCATTTGTTCCTAATCCAAGCTTGGTCAAGGTGGTTAAATATTCCACCCTCACCATTCTATTCAGTTCTATTTTAGTTTCAAATCCATTTCTTACATCATTTGTGAAGAGGGGTGCAATTGTTGGAGGATTTCTATAGAGAGGAGAACATTGTCCAATCAAGGAGGGTTCAATTTGGCTTCTGGGAAGGATATCTTGAGGAGATCTAAGTGGGATTGTCTTTGTCTCACCTAGGGAGACTTTCTTGGCATTTTGGGGGGCTTATAACACCCATGACTATTTATTATTAGAGTAGGGCAAAATTCCTAAAGGAGGGCACAATTGGGGCTTGAGTTTCAGTTATTGGTAGCCATATTTTTCATCTACAGCCAGGGGATCTTCTCACATGAGTTAGCCATCATCAAATCTACTAGTTTACATCCATTTCTTGGATTTTGGAGGCCATATCTAGAGAGGTTGAATTTCTAAAGGAGTTTCCAGCATATCTTGTCATTGGGGCCATCCTTTGTTGAAGTAATTACACATTTTTGGGAGCAGTTGTTAGAGGGCTTCTATTGGGAGATTCTTTTCTTTCCTTTGGTTGTGTTTAGTATGTATTTTTCAGCCATATATCAGTTATATCAAATACATTTCATATCTGATAATTATTGTATTTTGGACAACAAAATGCATATTAAATAAAGCAACGATTTGAGGTATTATCTTATGGATCTAATAGCTATTGGTTGTTAGGATATTTAGACACTTAGGAGTTAGTAAGATCTACTTGGTCTATTGTGTCGTTAGGTAAAAGTGTGTTTTCTAGTGTGTTT
>ML798843.1:154100-168561 GCA_009831015.1 Picea engelmannii
CAATCTAAGGGATTAAGTCTAAAGTATTGGGCAGAAGCCATCAACTGTGCAAATTACATAGTAAATCGCACTCCCACAAAGGCTCTTAAAAATATAACACTAGAAGAAGCTTGGACTAAAATTAAACCAGATGTAAGTCACTTACGTGTATTTGGCAGTATAGCATGGGCTCACATTCCTGATGAGAAAAGGAAAGTATTACAGCCTAAAAGTGAGAAGTGTATATTTGTTGGTTATGCTGAAGATGTCAAAGGTTACAAACTTCCTCAATCACATTGTAATGAAATTATTATTAGAAGAGATGTTAAATTTGATGAAAATATCTTGGCCTGCGAGCCTAATTCAGTGATTGTGCCTTCTTCAGCCTGCTAGCCATCTTCGGCGTTTGTGCCTTCTTATGATATGGTTTCTTCTTCAAATGATGACAGTGAGGATGAAAATCCACCTCCGCCTGCTCACCCTCCTCCAAATGAGTCCTTTGAACCTAAACTAGCACCAGTTCTACCGCTTCCTAGATGGGTCTGTTCAACACGAGAACCATATGGTGATCTTGTCAGTGATCCTTCAAATCAGTGTCGGACACGCTCACAGTTCCAGCGAGCCTCTTATCTTTTGGCTCAAGTTTCATAAACTCATGATCCAGAGACATTTGCAGAAGCTTCAGGTCGTCCAGATTGGGATACAGCAATGAATGAAGAGTATCATTCTTTAATGGCGAACGATACTTGGGATCTTGTACCTCTTCCAAAAGGAAGAAAACTTGTTAGATGCAAATGGGTCTATAGAACTAAGTATGCATCATATGGAAGTGTTGAAAGACACAAGGCTCGGTTAGTTTCCAAAGGATTTTCCCAAGTTTAAGGAATTGACTATAATGAAACCTTTGCCCCTATAGCAAAAATGAATTCCATCCACCTTGTTCTTGCCCTTGCTGCGTCACATAAATGGGAGGTCCATTAGATGGATGTTAAATCTGCCTTCTTGCACGGATATTTGCAAGAATAAATCTACATGGAACAACCTCTTCGCTATGTCCAGAATGACTCTAGCCTTGTTTTTCACCTCAAGAAATCTCGTTATGGTCTCAAGCAAGCTCCGCGATCTTGGTATGCCAAAATGGATAGATTTATTATTGCCACTGGATTCTCTAGATGCCATTCTGATCCTAATGTCTATACCAAGAAAGTAGGAAGCCATCTCATAATCCTTATCCTTTATGTTGATGACCTTATCCTTACTGGTAGTGACTCAAAAATTTTAAACCATGTGAAAACCAGCCTTAAGAATAAATTTGAAATGACAAACTTAAGCTTTTTGCACTATTTCCTTGGCCTCCAAGTTTTGCAAACCAATGAAGGAATTTTTCTTTCCTAGTCTAAGTATGCTTGTGACCTTCTTCGTCGCTTTCACATGGATGATTGTAAACCAACCCCTTCTCCCTTCCAGTTTGGATTCAAGCTTTCTACCACCTATACTTCTCCTAAATTTTATGCCACCCTGTACAATCAGTTAGTTGTCAGCCTCTTATACTTGACTCATACTCGTCCTGATCTTTCCTTTGTTGTTGGTTGTGTTGCCCGATATATGCAAACACCCCATGAAATCCATTGGAAAGAAACTAAAAGGATACTTCACTATGTTCGTGGTACAGTTCAGTTCAGGATACATTACAGTTCAGGGGGGACTCTTTTATTCGTTGATTTCACTGATTCAGATTGGGTCGGCGACCCTGATGATTGAAAGTCTACTGCAGGTTATGTTTTCAGCCTTGATTCAGGACCTGTCACTTGGGCATGTAAGAAACGACAGGCTATTGCACTTTCTTCAGCAGAAGCAGAGTACCGAGAAACGGTAAATGCAAGTCATGAATCCCTATGGCTTCGACAGATCCTTTCAGAGTTTGGATTCCAACACCAACATCCGACCAGCCTTTGGTGTCACAATCAGAGTGTCATCAATCTCGTCAAAGACCCAGTTCAACATCAGCGTAGCAAACACATCGAGCTACACATGCACTTCATCATAAATCTCATTCATGATCAAGTTATTTAAGTGCTCTTTTTCCCTATAGAAGATCAAGTTTCAGACATTTTCACAAAGTCCCTTACAGAAGCGAAGTTTTCCACACTTCGATCTATGTTAGGAGTTCAGGAAGTTGTCATTAAGGGGGGATAGTCTCTAATGCCTCCTTCCTTATCCTATTATGTCACTATTGTAAATCCTTCAATCCTATCCCAAGTTGTTCTTAAGGGGGGATGTTAGGATATTTAGACAGTTAGGAGTTAGTAAGATCTACTTGGTCTATTGTATCCTTAGGTAAAAGTGTGTTTTCTAGTGTGTTTCTTTAGTATGCATTTGTAGTTAGGAAATCCGACAGTCACGATATGTTCCCAACATAGAGTGATCTAACGATTCATACTCTCCTCGATCTTAATGGCCATTGATCTGTGGGTTAACACTCGATTGGTCCATGATCTCTATTTAAAGAGCATGGAGGGTCATTTTTTGATGATCGATTGTGAGAAACTCTCTTGTAAAATCTCTCTGTAATATTTTTTGCATTAATAAACTGCTCCAAGTGGCCGCGTTGGCTAGGGTCGTGGATGTTTCACTGTAGGGGTTTTACCACGTGAAAACATCGGAGTGTTGATCTTTGATCTGGTTATGTGAGTGGTTACCGAAGGTGTTTGGCCTCTGTTGGAATACCTGTGTTGTCGAACATTGGTTTTTGATTTATTTGGTTATCATTGCATGTGTTTTCCTTATGTATTATATGAATAAATATGGGTTGAAATACATTAGAAAATACACTTAAATGAATGCTACAACCATTTTACACAAAGTATTTGACAAAATGTTTCAATCAACCAACACATATAAAACATAACAGCAGGCATAAATTGAGAAGAGCCACTCATTTGGGAGGGTTAGGTGTTGCATATGATGTGTTTGACATAATCTTAAACCCTTAAACTGGAGCTTGTTATAACAACAAGTATTGAAGTGATTTCAAGGGAGTTGAGGGCTTGTATGCCAAGTGTTAGACAAAATTCCTCAACTACCTAAATCTGATTTTTACATCATATTTGGTTGGAGATATTATAGTGGTATTAGAGTGAATATTCCTCCCAGCCTAAGGGGTCTTCATTAAGGAGAATAATTTTAGATTGCAAATTGTACATGGTACTTAGTATTACACTCATTTTGAATCACTTAGGAGAAATGGATATGGCAGAGGAGATTCTATATTGTGATGAGAAATATAAATCTCTTAGTGTGACATTCAGGGCTCATGTAACATTCAAAGAGTTTGTATCCATCATACATCCTGAGTGGAATAAAGATGATATTGCGGCATGGGCCAAGAAGATTGGCATAGACAATTTTTAGAGAAGAGCAATCAAGAAGTTGGATACACCACCACATGTTAGTGGATTGACAGGGGCATATCGAGCCTATGCCCATCCAGGATGAGGATGTATGCATTGAAGATGATAGGGTAGTAGCATGGGACACATCATCAAAAGGAAACAACATTATCACATATTATGGTCAGAAGGATAGTACATCAGATCATGAGAATGAGGTAGCATCTACACCTTGTGATGAGGTTTAGGTTGATTTGGGTGTTGATACACCCGAGGATGTTGGAGCATGGACACATGGTGATTCAGTTGTGGAATAGGGACTCACCTTACAGTATGTGCATAGGGGTGATGAGCGGAGTATCACAACAGGTCTTGGGGAGTGCGTTGATACGGATTCCATAGTTGACCTTAGCAACGTGAGTTATGAGGTATCACTTCAGCACGTTAGAGGTGTTGATTCATAGGAGACACAACACTTGGAAAGACAGTTGAAGGTCATAGATGATATGATCGTGTCAGCCATGAGGCATATTGATGATACATATGCATTGATGGCAGGATATTGTTGCAGAGCCATAGTGACACCGTATAGTTCAAGTGGAGAGTTTTCCATTGAGGATTTTTAGACACTTCGAGAGAGAGTGGCAGTGATGAATACTAAATACCAACATCTCCTTGTGGATAGAGATTACCTTCTATAGATTGGTGATATGTACCATGGGGCATTGGAGGAGAAGAATAATGAGGTGGATTGGCTCACTCATAAGTTGGTGATCACAAAGGAATTCTTGAAGAGCAAAAAGATATCCCTTCAAGAATCAGAGTCCTAAGTAGAGAAACTCTTTGAGGAGTCTAGTCAGGTATCCACTACATCCATCTCATTAGAGAGTCAATCATATGTTTCAAATATGTCACTAGAGGATATTGGTGTCATGGAGCGTTTGCAGGAATTTGCAGAGAGATATGACCCAAAGGATTTTGATTATCCACATGTTTTTTAGTATCGGGATCATGATTCATTGATTTTGGAGATCCCATTAAAGGCTCAAGTCTTGATTGTCACTGAGAAAGTTGATCATATACCTTGTGGACTAGCCAACAAGGAGGTACATGCACCCAGGGATTGTGGGGACATGTATATTACATATGGGGACATATCCATTTGGGATCCAGGTTCAGCTGACACTAGTATAGTGATTGATATAATGACACATATAGGATGTAGAATGATATGTAGTGGTTTACAACGGTATGCAGTAGTGTGTAATGGTATGTAGTGTTATGCAGAGGGATACAATGATACATAGTGGGAGACAGTGGAGTTCAAGGGAGAGTCATACTCTCACTTGATAAAGCATGGATGGTTCAAGGGAGGATGATCCACTCTTTTGCAGAAGTACGTGGACTTTGGAGGTCATAATCTCAGCACCAGTAGTGTTTGTGATGATGGAGGGAGTATGGTTGACCATTTGTGTGAGGAGATGCCTTCGAAGGCATGCCATGGTATGGGAGTAGCGTGGAGACCGGGCGACTATTCAAATAGTTCAGTAGTGCATGGGTATGAATTCCATGGAGTGGTACACTCCGTGGAGACTTATCTCAAATTGGAATATCTTCTGAGCAAGATCAATGAGCAGGATAGTCATGGGACTATTCCCAAGTATCCTTATGAGTTTTTGGTCATAACCTTGGGATTGACCAATGCACCTACCACTTACCATATTTTCCTACAGTTGCAAAGGTTTATGTTTTTGTTCTTTGGTGCTTCCATTATATATAGTGGGACATGGGAGGATCTCTTAAGATAGTTGGATGAGACATGGGGCATTATAGACATGACAAGGAGTTATTATTTAGTGCATGTGGTTAGTACACAGGATGTCATGGATATATTGAGGGATGACATGATCTACTACAGAGGTGATATATATTTAGTCCCTAAGGCCAAACTTAGGGAGATGATCATGAGGGAAATGCATGATACACCTTCAGTAGGAATTTCCAGGGATTTGTATGAGCATGAGGTACCACATATGGAAAATATAATTTACAAAAATATTCCTAGACTCCAAGCATTGTTAGAGTACATTATCAGGATTAGGGATAGTAGATTTCTCTATGTGGTTTGGTAGGATCATGACAAATTGGTGTGCATGGAGTTGATTCCTAGTATCTGGTTACCATCAGTTGATTGCATACAGGGATTAGAGATGAGGCTCGATTGGATTCCAATAGTTATCAGTGTAGTGCAACAATAGTTAGTAGGCCTTGGGAGTGGTGGAATTCCAATTCTTTGGTGGGATCTGGTCATTCATTTTAGTGATCGATTGCTTTGAATGGTGATAATGATCAATAGAGTTATGACAATGATTGATCTGCTCTATGTTTGGGATGTTGATAGTGGGGAGGTTGAGACTTACTTTATATGGAAGGATAGACTTTCTTTCCTAATACCTGGGATCAAGGTTGGCAGTGGATTTTCATATTTATATTTCACTGAGAAACCTTTGCAAGGGATGATTCAGGATAGTGGTTTCATTCCCTTCAGGGATTTTAGCTTGGGGTTCCTAGAGAGGAGGATGCAGATCGGGAACGTTGGTCTGACAATTATGATCATAGTGGTGCAACGACAGCAAATTGGTTCCCTTCTAGGATTAGTTTCAGGCCCTGGGATTATGTTGTTTGATAGTTCAGATACCATTAGAGATGAGAGAGTTGGTTCTGATTTTCAGAAGTTTACTCTAGGAATTCCATGGGTTAACAGTTGGGCAGCTGGGAGTGTCAACCATTACTTTCAGGAACTTATATATATGGAGCATTGGATTTGTGTATTAGGTGGGAAATTTTATGAGGGGTGGACCGAGTATTTACAGTATATAGTTTCTCTATTGATCGATGGTCTTCATGAGGTCTCTTGTGTGAGTACATTACAAGACAATATTGTGGGTGATATGTGTTCAATGTCTTCCGGATTGATTTGGGATCCAAGTATCACTCTCAGTTTTAGTTGGGTTCATCTTGTTGATCATAGGGTTCTAATGGCATTGCTTGAGGACAAGCAATCTTTGGGAAGGGAGGATTGTAATGTTCCCATTTTTGTATTCCCCTATCTTACAGTTAAAGGGAACTTTATGAGTTTATGTCAACCTGACCAGAGGAGTAAAAGGAGGATAACAGTGGGTATATGGGGCCCAGGCTAGCCCATTCACCATCTTACATCATCAGAATCATTTCCACATAGTTCACTTTTGGTTCCATGGCATTCCGACGATTTCTGTAATTTTGGGTTATTATTGAGCATATTTTAATTAATTACATTGGAGGTGTTATTTGGAGTTTGTTTCTTGGAGGAACGCCTTAATGTAATATCTCGTTGGAACTGAGACAAAAATATCTACAAGATAGGATGATAAAAGGTGACTTTCAGTGTTCGGAGAATTTATAGGGGTGAATTAATCATTTTTTAGAGTATATTAATGAAGTCATTTTATGAAGAAATATTAAAGATAAATTAAAAGTCACTTGAATGGAAAAAGGTGAAAGGGGGAATAAAAGAGATATAGGGGCTTATATTCTCTCATTATGTTGTTGATCATTTTCACTTGTATCTTTGAGCTCTGGCACGTTGAACATTTTGAGGATTTTGAGTGAACAAACCCTAGAGATCAGCAAGGAGGTGAAAGATTCCTCTATTCCTGATCCAATCTTGGTCAAGCTGGTGAAATATTCCACCCTCACCATTCTATTCAGTTCTATTTCAGTTTTAGATCCATTTCTTACATCATTTGTGAAGAGGGGCGCAACTATTGGAGGATCTATATAAAGAGGGGTGCATTGTCCAATCAAGGAGGGTTTGATTTGGCTTTTGGGAAGGAGATCATGAGGATAAATAAGTGGGATTGTATTTGGCTCACCTAGGGAGACTTTCCTTTTCATTTTGGGGGGTTTCTAACTCCCATAACTATTTATTATCAAAGAAGAGCGAAATTCCTGAAGGAGGGCACATTGGGGGCTTGAGTTTTAGTGATTGGTAGCCAGATTTGACATCTATAGCCAGGGGATATTATCACATGAGTTAACCATCATCATATTTATCAGTTTACATCCATTTTTTGGAGTTTGGAGGCTGTATATAGAGACGTTGAATTTCTATCCAACATATCTTATCATTGGGTTCATCCTTTGCTGAAGGAATTTCATATTTTTGGGAGTAGTTGTTAGAGGGTTTCTAATAGGAGATTATTTTCTTTCCTTTGGCTTTGTTTTGTATGTATTTTCCATCCATATATCATCTATAAAAAATACATTTCATATATGGTAATTATTGTATTTTGGACAGCCAAATGCATATTAAATAAAGAAAGGATTATAGGTACTATCTTATGGATCTAATAGTTATTGGTTTCTGATTTAGTTGGTTATCATTGCATGTGTTTTACTTATTTATTACATGAAGAAATATGGGCCAAAATACATCAGAAAATACACTTAAATGAATGCTACATCCATTGTACACAAAGTGTTAGATAAAATGTTTCAATCAACCAACACACATAAAACATAACAACAAGCATAAATTCATAATAAACACTCATTTGGAATGGATTAGGTATTGCATATGATGTGTTTGAAATAATATTCAACCCTTAAACTTGCATTTATTGGGACAACAAGTATTGAAGTGATTTCAAGGGAGTTGGGAGCTTGTATGCCAAGTGTTTGATGAAATTCTTCAACTATATAAATCTGATTTTTACATCAGATTTGGTTGGGGATATTACATCCTTAGCATGTCTTCTATCACCTAATTTACCCTTTCTATTTTCCATCTGACTCTGGATGATAGGTTGTGCTAAAATTCAAATTTGTTCCAAATCCATTGAATAATCCCTTCCAAAAATTTGATGTAAATTTGGGATCTATGTCAGATACAATTGTTTGAGGCACACCATGTAGCCTAACATTTTTTCTCATATAAATATAAGCAATTCTAGTTTCCTTGTGAGTGAGCTTCATTAGAATACAATGGGAAGCTTTTGTAAGCTTATCCACCACTACCATGATAGAATCATGTTGCTTATTTGTTTTGGGCAGCTTGGTGATGAAATCCATTGTTACAACCTCCCATTTCCACTCAGGAATGGGAAATGGTTGTAGCAACTATTTGGGTGTCTATGCTCATCCTTGACCTTTTGACATTCCAAACACCTGGCAATAAAATTAACAACTTATTTCTTTATGCTTGGCCAATAATATTGTCTCTTGACAGCTGCCATAGTTTTCTGATAACCTGGGTTCCGAGCATAAGGCACATTATGCATTTCTTTTAATATTATATTTTTCAATTCCTGATAATTTGGCACATAAATTTTTCTCCTATACATGAGAGTTTCATCATTTTCCAGCTTATAGTCTTCAATTTTCTATTGTAAATTACCTTGCTGAAATTTTTCATTTATTTCCATGTATTGTTGATCTGATTTTGCATCCTCTAGAATTTTGTCTTTCAAACTTTTTTAATACATGCTAATGGTTGTAGCATGCATATCATGCACCCTTATTCTTAGTGCATCAGCCACCTTGTTCTATTTACCTTTGATATGCCTTATATGAAAGTCATATTCACTAAGGAATTCCAACCATCGGCTTTGCCTAGAGTTTAAAGTTGGTTGTCCAAATAAATAGTTCAAACCACTATGGTTTGTCTTCAAATCAAATATTTTTTCCATGAGGTAGTGTCTCCACATATTCAAGGCATGCACTATGGTTTCCAATTCCAAATCATGAGTAGCATAGTGTCTTTCATGCTCATTTAATATCCTTGATTCATAGCATACCACATACCCATTCTGACTAAAGACTTCACCAAGACCTTCTTTACATGCATTAGTTCACACTACAACATCTTCATTAGGATCAACAATTCTCAAAATTGGTGCATTGGTCAACAAATATTTCAAGTGTTGGAAACTTCTTTCACAATCTAATTTCCACTCGAACTTCACACCCTTATTTTGCAAGGAAGTGATTGGGTGTGCAATCTTTGAGAATCTCTCAATAAATATTTTGTAGTAACCTGCAAGTCCCATGAATGAACTCGCCTCAGAGAGATTCCTTGGTGTTGGCCACCCTTCAATAGCCCTTATCTTTTATAGATCTATTGTTATCCCTTCCTCTGAAATGATATGGACCAAATAATGAATTTGCTTATGGTAGAATGAGCACTTGATCAATTTAGTATACAACTGATGCTCACTCAATACATATAACACCATCCTCAAGTGTTGCTCATGTTCTTCTTTAGACTTAGAATATATAAGAATGTCATCCAAGAATACAATCAGAAACTTATCCAAGTATTCTCTAAAATACCATTCATTTGACAAATGAAGACAACTGGTGCAATTGAAAACCCAAATGGCACCATTGGGAACTCGTCTCTGGGAGATTTTAAAGTTTCCAAGTCTTTGGGTACCTGCAAAAGTGTTTGTACCTTCCTAAGACACAAGAAAATCCACACTCACATATAGTATGTTAGGTGGAAAAGCAAGTTAAGCTTTATGTCCCTAATTTGTAGTGATCAAACAATATTAATTATCAGTGATATAATGATAACATGGGGTGCAATTAAAGTTACTACAAGTTCAGTTAAATATGCAAATAGGTGAACCAACAATGACTAGTATAGCTTGCATCGAATAGTATGAAACTTGAGCAGTCAAACAAGGATATTATAAAACATTTCTGCAAAGAATTTATCATCCCTATGGCTGTAACATATAACTCATTACAACAGAAAAATTACCCAATGAAACTTTCCCAAAGGTTGACAAAAAAGTGTGATGCATCAAGTAGAATAAGAGGGAAAAAGTTTAGCTCAAGTCTAGGGTTAGTTTGTAAGATATTAGGGTTAGAAAAGTTAGGGTTTATGCAGCCTTATGGTTGTAGGGTTATTTTTTTAACAACATCAATAATTGTTTGGAGAAAGAGGGTGCCTCAAGGAGGCAAGGATGCTTGTAGCATCAAGTAAACAATCCAAGTGAGAGAGCTTCAAAGAGTGAAATTGTCATGTTTACCAATGCAAAGATTTTATATCTCCAATGAAAACTTTAAAAAGGACTAGTGCCTTTCTATTGGGTTTCTGGGGTCAATGAAATAGATGGCTTGGCTAAGTACTTGGGGGTGTGTGCTCTTGTAATTACCAAGTGTAGCTAAGTCAATATAGGAGATGCCAAGAGGGTGTACACCCTTGTAATTATCTTGGCACAACCTTGAAAAGTAATCGACCTTGAAAACTGAAACTTGGATGAAAATGTTTCATCTAAAAATCTCTAGGGGTGTAATCCATTTTACTTCCTAGGGTTTTCAAAACAAACTAAGGTGACCTTGGAGGGTGTACGCTCTTGTAGTTCTCCAAGACACCTTGTGAAAATTGACCTTTCTTGAACAAGTAAACAAACATTGGGGAGGGTGTATGCCCTTATACTCCTCCAAGGGTTTTAACCAACGAAAATTATGAAAAGAGAAAGACAAAAGACAATAAATGCATATTTTTTCCTTACCAATTCCACAAGAAGCTAGATTAAACCCCTAATCTTCCAAGTTAAGTCCATCAACGTGCATAAGAAAGAGTCTCCAAGCATAGTGCACCACTTTTCACCATCAATAGCAAGAAAAAAGCATAACAATATGAAAAAGAGAGAAAATCCTCCAAGCCTAGAGAAAATTTCAGCCAAAGACCTCTCACAATGGGAGAGTTATGATATGAAACGAGATCTTACGATCTCTATTTATACAAAATGTCACTAAAATAATTTGTCCACATAATTTTAGGGTAAACCACAATATTAGGGGTCAACAACCCTAATATTTCCCCTTTAAAAAATAATAATAAACAAATCATTCTAATTTTTACTTTTTTGCACAAATGAAAACCCTAAGAGTGAAGCCACCCCTTTAGGAGGGACATTTTGGCACTTTTATTTCAAACGTTGAGTTGGAGATGATAAGGTTGGGCCTCCAAAGGCCATGTGTCACCAATCCAACCTTCTAATTCACGATCCAAGGGTTCCTTCCTTTAAAACATTCCATGTGTAGTCATCACCACCTCAAGCCCCTCAAGCTTGACGTCAAGCTTCCAAAGGTGATGTGTTGCCTCTCCTAGGAAAAATATTTGTCATGTGAGGCCTAGGTCATTTCTCTCAAGTCATATTCTAGGCCTCCAAAGGTATATATCTCTCATTCATTATGTGGGCCTTTGGCATCCAACCTGTGGGCTTCAAGCCCCATGGAAGCCCAAGCTAGGCTTGTTCCTCCAAAACTGTCCACCAACTAGGTCCTGCAAAGATAAATAAGCACGCCCTCCAAGGATCTTAAGTCATAACATCATGGTGATTAAATCAAATAAATAAATGAGCCACCTAATCATGTGCATCAAATATTACCATGTCAAACAAATAAGTTCTCAAATACATTATGCAAGTTGCCAAGCTTGGATATGGGAGGGTTGACGAGGTGTCCTATTGGATAGATCTTTCCTAGGTCAAGGATTGTTTCCCAAGTGATCCCTCTCTAAGACATGTAAAGTGGATGAAGTGTTTAAGGACCAAGACTCAATGGGCATGGGGTTCATGACATACAAGGCATTGTAGTGTCTCATTCATGGGTTCCTTTGTAGAGGGTGTGTGGCACCTTCATTTGCAATGCAATTTTTCCAAGCCCATCATTTTTCCATTATTTGTTTCTTTCATATTGTAAGGACGAGTTGAATTCCATTGTCCTGGCATGGTGTCTAGATAATGATAGTGTCACTCACAAATACCTTGTGGAAATGAGAAGTTTGGCTCATGATGAGACCCCATTTCTCTCAGTTGTGCAACTGAGAGAGACTACCCTCGCTTGGTGGCCAGATGATGGTAATTTCACACTGCTAGATATCCATGATCATGATAGGCTAGCTAATGATGAGACATCCTATCCTCCAACTAACCCCCTAATCATTCTATCATTTATTCTTGTGGGCCCCCATTGTGTTACAAATAATCATTTCATTGGTTTCTTGGGGAATCCTTGGGCGAAGCATATGGAAGGTTCATATATAGGCTTTTATATTTTACCCAATAGTAATCCCTTTGGGCCTTCAGCCCCTTCTTCCCAAAAAATGAGGGACAACCCCTTCTTGGGTCAATACACCCTAAAATCCCAAGAGATAAGGAGATGGGGGTTTTAAGTGATGAAAAGTGGTAAGTGTGGCTGGGACCAGTAAGATGGATCTTCAAGGGAGTTCCCAGTAGAAAAACCATTCCCAAGGAAGACCACTTACTAGGGCATAATGTCAACCACCAAGGTGAAACGGGGCAAAAGGCATAATGTCCAAGCATATGTCATGAAATATAAAGTAGTCTAAGATACAAAATACTCAAATTCCTCAAATATTGAAATGACACTCACCATAATACTTGACGTATACCTCATGGAGCAAGGCCTAGTGCCTATCGGAAGCCAGTTGGTGTGGTGGATGCCATCTGAAAATATATGACCTTTGTGGTGGTGAGAAGGGTCTCCATATGTGCAAGTGGATATTGTTGGTCATGTATTCTCTCAGCACTCCATATCTACAACATGAGGGCCTCGAGACATAATTTATTTAGTTATCCCACAAAATGTGGATAAGAAGCAGCAAGTTTACAAGAGAGTTAGTGAGTGTTAGTGTTAGAAAAAATAGTAGAAATATTGAGAGAATTGAAAGAGATTTTGTGTTGATCAATTTCACAAATAGAGAGATGTAAGATGAGTTCCTTTGAGGGATATGGAGTCTTTATAAGAGAAATACAACAATTCTTGGATATTTAACAAGTAGAAACCAAGAGGTGGGGCTTAAACTCTAAGGTGATAGTACATTAGGGCCTTATGGTTTAAACCTTAAAGAGAAGGATTGCTAGAGTGAAATCACTTTTGGGCTCTAGAAACCTTTTCTCCCTTCTTGATGCTTCAACTAGATTAAAATCAATGTATAGGGCCAAAATCCTAAAGTTCTAGCACTTTAGGGCTTTAGGAATCTAACCCTGGTAAGGATTCCTTTACAAATTTTGGACAAAATTAACTTTGTGAGAGGAGAAATCACTTATGCTCCTCTCTTAGGGTTTCACAAAGCAAGTCATCTAGCATGAAAAAGAGAAATTACCATGAAGCATTGATAGATCAAAGATAAAATTGAAAAAACTTCACTTACTTCACCAAGATAGCATGAGATAAAACCCTAATTGCATAAATTCCATCCAAAAATCAGAAAAGGTATCCACAAATTGATCCTCCAAGCAAGTCACTTGAGTGTAGAAGAGCAAGATATCCAAGTAAAGCAAAAAATGTAGACGTGTTCTCACAAATGGTGAGGAATGAATGATAAAAAGTGAAAATGAGATGGTCATTTATTTATATGAGGCCATCTAAACCAATTTGTCCACTTTAAATTTTCAACAAAAAATTAAAAGAGGGACAACCCCCTTCATTTCCCTTTACAATTTGAAAAAATGAAAATTACATAAAATAAATCCCTAGAAAGGGTGACATCATGCCCTAGGAGCATGACGTGGGGATAAAAAATGAGACATCAAGCCTCAAGAGGAGAACATTGGGACTCCAAAGGCCATGTTTCATGTTGTCATGTGAAAAGGTTTCATGCCATGTATCTCCTCCTATAAAACCACCTCTAAAACCCATCATCCATCAAACCATGTCCCTTCAAGATGATGTCAAGTGTAAAAGGTGACATCCTAGGCCTCCAAAGGCCATGTCCAAGTGTAGAAGGTGATTTCATGTGTGGTCCATCCTCCAATGGAAAAGGTCCTACAAAGACAAAAAAGTATGCCCTCCAAGGGTCCACAAGTCATATGAGTCATGCCAAGTAAGCCACATTTAATAAAAGAACCACCCAAACAAGTGCACCAAATCTCCCCTTTTCAAATTAAACAAATTCTCAAAGAACTTATAAAATTTTCCAAATTTAGGTATGGGAGGGGTGTCATGGTGCCCAATTGGGTAAGCCAATCCCCAAGTCAAGGAATGTTTCCCAAGAAGACCCTATCTAGATCATG
>ML798843.1:173398-194380 GCA_009831015.1 Picea engelmannii
TCCCCTTTTCAAATTAAACAAATTCTCAAAGAACTTATAAAATTTTCCAAATTTAGGTATGGGAGGGGTGTCATGGTGCCCAATTGGGTAAGCCAATCCCCAAGTCAAGGAATGTTTCCCAAGAAGACCCTATCTAGATCATGCAATGAGTATGAGGCAGATTGGGGAAGGACTCTTGGGCATGGTGTTTTTGACATATCAAGGGTTCATATTGTCTCATTTATGGGTGCATTTGTGGAGGGTGTGCTACATCGTTGAGTTCCATTTACTTGTAATGCAACCTTTTTCCAAGCCCTTGTTTTCCTATTTTATTAAGTTTGAACATTGGGTGTTATGTGCAATGGAAATAAAAAGAGCACAGCAATGCCACTTCAAGTTAGAACACATTGAGTGTTATATGCACTAGAAATTAAATAACACCACAATGAATTCCCCCATCAAGTGGGACACCTTTTCCTTATTCGTTTTTATTTAAAAGTTATTTATTCATTTGGAGAAGTGTTTCATGGCTCTTGGGACTTTAGTGCAAGCATTTATGTATGATTTCAACTACAACACCTCTAGGCCTTCATCCCCTTTTTCTCATGAAATGAGGTACAAGCCCTTCTTGGGGTCAATGCACTGGAAAACCCAAAAGATGAGGAAAATGCGGGGAAGGAGTGTGGAAAGTGGTAACTATGAACGGGAATGGTATGATGACCCTTCAAGAAAACCCCCCAGTAGTAACCCTTTTCCTGAGGGTGACCAACTTACTAGGATGTTATGCCAACCACTAAGGTGAAATTAGGAAAAAGATATAATTTCCAAGCAAACGTTCCATAGTCAAGAAAGGACTATTTGCAACATGCTCAAATGTTTCAAATATTAAAGTGACAATTACCATGAAATTGGACTTGTTGCCTTATGAAGAAATACCTATGTCCTTTAGGAGCCAAACCAGTGTAGTGGGCAATGCTCTGATGCTGATGCTGATGGTGAACTATGGTGAATAATAGGGGCTATGTGGTTTATGGTATCCATACGACTATCAACACTTCATGTATGCTACCTGAGGGCCTTGATACATCATCTTCTTAGTTACCCCTAGGCTTAGGGGGTAATAGGACCCAATGTTGGTCATGTCACTACTTTTACTTGGCATTGGATTTATGTAGGATATCATGAACTTTTTGTTAGATGTGTTGTATTCATTCAACAAAATTGGTTTCTTTATCTACCTTGATATGAGCATGGGAGGACTCTTCCTATGAAGATGAAAGGAGAAAAGTTGTGTCAATAGGGGCTAATGGATGGAATTTCAATCACACCAGAAAAGGGATATCACTAATAAAGATGTGGAGTGCTCTATTGTAGCTATGTTGAAGATATGAAAGGCTCTCATCCCATGTATGTGGACGCTTGGAGTTGTACATATGCATGATATGCACAAATATCCTATTGACCATTTATGTTTGTCCATTTGTTTAGGGGTGGAAGGAAGTCAATTTGGTCAACTTTGTGTCCATTAGAGACCACAAACTAGACCAGAAGGTACTCAGGAACCTATTGTCCCCGTCTAAAATAATGGTCTTTGGTAACCCAAAATGAACCCAAACATGCTCAAAGAAGAGCTAAGTAGTGGCTTCACTACAATACTCTTCTTACACATTGCAAAAATGGCCATCTTAGAGAACTGATCCAAAATCATAAAGACACAATTGTTACCATTCTTGGTGGAGGGAAAACCTTACATGTAATCCATGGAGACTGACTCCTAGGGCTTGTCTAGGGTATATAAAGGAGTGTACAACCCTTCTTCTTAATGGGAGGTTTAGCAATGGCATAGCTACTACACAATATAATATACCTACTAATGTCATGTTGGATTTTGTGCCAATAGAAATACCTCATAATTATTTCTACTATCTTCTCCACACCAAAGTGCCCTTCCACCCAACTGTAATGTGCCTCCCAAATTAGTTTTGCACACTTTCTTGAAGGAACACAAATATGGTCGAGATATCACAAAAGTGCATCTTGGAGGTGAAGGTATGAAACTTGTTCACCTACACCCAGTGTCTGATATGTAGTAGTGAATTCAGGGTTTCTGACATACAATTAAGGCCACCTAGAGGTCATGTGCTAACATAAATTAAGAACTGTGGTTATCACCATAAATGAGGGTTGGCTAAGGAATTTTTCAACATGTTTTACGCTTCCCTTATTGTACTTAATGTTCAAGTGGAATTGTTTCAAGTACATGGACCACTTCTAATGGTAGTCATTTTGTAACGTTCCTTGTGTCTGCATGAATTGTAGAGGCTTGTGATCAATGTGGATGATTGTTTCCTTTCCCATAATATAATTCTTTCAATGTTGGCATTCTTGCACAATGGAGTACATCTCCTTATCATATGTGGGATACTAGTGAATAGTATTAGAGAGTGGCTCATTGTGATAGGCCATTGGATGTCCATGTTGAGTGAGGACTGCACTAATATCATAGTTGGAGGCATCTGTTTGAATCTTGAATGGTTGTTGCAGGTATGGTAGATTGAGTATTGGTGTCAAGAAGAGGTATTGTTTCAAATCCTTGAATGATTTATGTTGTGACTTAGACTAGGAAAACGTGGCTTTAGCTCTACCCTTGGTCACTTGGATTAAGGGCCAAGCAATATGAGAGAAACCCAACATGAGCCTATGATAGAATTCGGAAAGGCACAAGAAGTTTTGGAGCTCTGTTAGAGTCATCGAGGCTGGCCAATCACAAATGACTTGGATATTGGTTGGGTCCACATGCATCCCATGTTAATCCACAATATGTCCTAGATACTAAATTCTCTAACTATCAAATGAGCATTTATCCATATTAGCATATAACTTATGTTGTCGTAAAGTGCTCAGGATCTGTTGAATGTGCTTCAAATGTTTTGTCTAAGTTCTATTGAATATGAGGATGTCATCCAAATATACAACCACAAAAGAGTTTGTGAGAATCCGTAAGGTATCATCCATCACCCTCATGAATGTTGTTGGAGCATTAGTCAAGCCGAAAAGCATGACCAACCACTCAAAAAGTCCTTCTTTAGAATTGAAGGTGGTCTTCCATACATCAGTTTGTTCAACTAAGACCTGGTGGTAGCCTGACTTTGGATCAATCGTGATGTACCATATTTCGCAGTAGAAAAACACATACATAAACCAAGTAAGGGAAAATGTGAGTATATGCTCCAATTTCCCCGAAAGGGGATATTTTATTAAATCAAATCATCATTCCAATGTGTTACGTTCTAGTGTACAATTGGTTTCTTATATAATGAAAGGTAACCATAAAAAATATTACATAATTAGATGGTTAGTTCAAACCATCTCCATAACTATCCCCACGACTTCCTCCACAATATATCCATGAATCTATCAACATATATCCATGCCTAGCTCCTCTCATTTATCCTCATATCTCACTCTCACGTAGACTTCTAGAATTATTCTACCTCATTACAAATCCATCATTTAATTTATTAATTATTCATGATCACAAGTAGAAGTTATTTCATCAAATTTATCTTTTTCAATGGTCCTCTAATTTGGTCCCTTCATCTTCATCTATGCTCACATTTTTTTCCTTCTACAATATTTGGTCTTTTGTCTTATATTTCGATCTCCTTTATCTTGTACCTACAAAACATAAATATTGTTGAAGGCCATATTAAAGAGTAGCCATCCACCATAACACATGGGTTTCCAACCATTGTATCTGTTGGTTCTCTAGGAAACTCTTTCTCATACATGGTTCATTAACCATTCTTCCATCACGAGTCTTCATACATGTACCTATTAATCCCCTTGCATCATCATCATTATCACCCTCATCTTGGGTTTTTGGCTTACCCGTAACCATACTCTCAATGCTCCTGCATCAAACTCCCAAGGAACAAAACTTCTTCATGGCCTCTTTTCCATGAGTTTCCTATCATCTCAAAAACTTTTGTTTCATAGTTTTCTTTACTCTATCATGCCCTCAATGGTCATTCGAATCCTAAGAAAGTCCCTTTTTCATGACTTGCAATCTACTTGACTACCTTTATCACTAAGATCGACAATTCTGCCATGTGTGGAATACCTCAAATCAATGGTTCTAGCCATAGTTGAGCTTCTCTCTGCCAATGACCCTACATCCTCAAGTGGTTTATGCTTACCACAAACAATACATGATGACAAATGGTTTATGGTTGACTATGAGCCTTCACTACAAAGTGGTTTTTTAGAGTACCACAAACTTTTTGGGGCACACTTTGCCTCATTAGGCTTACATCAACATCTGACTCAGGTACATGCAATTTCTCTCCATTAAAACATTATCAAGGAAGACCAGTAAACTTCTGGGGATGCTATGCTTTATGGATTTAATGTATCTACATCACAAAAACACGAGGTACTTTTATTTATACCTTGTTTTGCTTACTTCTTGTCTCTGTTGTGTCAAGATTTCTTCATGTCTGTGTGTTATCCTTCTCTTTGTTTTTGTATCATTCTCTCCTTCCTTCTCTCTTTTTCTACGCTACTCTTTTGTTGCTTTAAATCCTCTGTCTCATCCTTTCTTCTTTTCTACCTTTATCATTTTCTTATCTTGCCTTTGCTTCATCTATTCAAGTTCAGGAGTATTCTCACTTTACCTACATCATATATATCACATTATACTTCTTCTTTCACCTTTCTCTGGTATTATCCTTCTACTAAGACCTTCATTTCGCTATCCTTTCTCTGAACTTTGATATGCTCTTCTTCATTATTAGCAAATCTTTCTCATATTTCTAGATACCTTACCTAGGTTGTCTCTTTCTTTCAACCTGGCCTTTTGGTATTCACGGTCCTTATTCGCCTTGGACCTTCTCTCTGAGATTTTATCTGCTCCTCATTATTCACTTTCAAACTTCAATAGTTGATAGGGATTCTTCTCTTTGATACCAAATTCCTCTTTTAGTCTTCTTCTTGTTTGCACTTCTCTATCATCTACATTTTTCATGGAGTCAAGATCTTCATCGATATTCATCTTAATCTTACACACAATACCTACATAAAATTGTTTTTTGTAGGAGGGATGTCTCCATCCAACATGACATCTGCAATCTTTTGCAATTACATGCTTACAAAATAGGTTTCATGTTGAGTTGCGCAAAAACCAACAATACACCAATGACCTTGGTTTGGAAAACTTTATAGTTGCACCATTGACATGAATTTGACTCTAAACTCTCAACCTGACTTCAACTTATGACATGACTTGACATAATTTATTATGGTGTCAAGTAACATCGATCATGCACATTCTTCATACAACAAATTACATATCAATGATTTCCTTGAAATTCAGCTTCAACTTGAACTTTGTCTTAATCTTTAACTTTACTTAACATTCATGTCATTACACAAGAAAGACTTCATTTCATAACCAATATTTTTTAACTCATATATGGACTTGACTTCATATTCACTTTGGATCTTTATATCAACATGAAAACCTTCCACATGGTCCATAAATTTACTGAGTTTATCTATAAAGACTCATACATGACTTTACTATTCATGACTCTAAGATTTTACTTCAATTTCATTCAAACTCAACTTTTCAAACTTTACCATTGACTTAAACATGACTCCTTAGCTGATACTAAAAAAATACAAGCCCATATTAAACCTTTTACAAAGCTTTCACACTATGGGCTAAATGACACCACAAATTGAGGGAAATGAATTCATAAAGTGAAAGAAAGCCCAAAAATTATTTTTTTGTAACATAGCATCCGAACAATTGTCTCCATACTTCACTTGGCATGGCTTCCAATATGCAGTAATAACCAAAACTAAAAAAATACCTCAACCTTGTGTTTTTAATCCACAAATTTACCATGTCCTTTTCTTTGTACATGTTATATTGTTCATATACACCTTTTGTCGTCCCCCTTTCCGTTGTGGGAAGGAATTCTGCTATAACTCGTGGAGGTGGATCTGCTTAAAGTCTCGTCCACTTCTTGCTACGATCTTCCTTTCCATAGTTGGCATATAATTTTTGAAGTTGATTTTAATTGTTTCTCTGTGTCACTATGTCTTCTTCTCTATAAATGCACCAATAGATCTTACCTCAAATTTATTGATTCCAAATTCTGACTGCAATTCACATACCTCAGGTCTAAAAACTTTGTTGGAGGTGATCCTTAGCTTCCTGGAATCTGATTGAGTCTTCATATATATACTAGCAATGGAACTTCTTTACCTTTGGTGGCTAACACAAACATGATTTATACTTTTTGGTCACCATTGAGTTCATGTGTACTCATTTTTTGGTGGCTCTATTCCTCTATCTACTTACTCACTCACCATTGATGTTCTTCAATTGTCATCTCTATGTGGGACACATCACTGCATTGACTGTACAACAGGCACGTCTCTACACATCTATGTCATGGAACGTTGTCTCCCGAGATATTCCTCGTTATCTCTATGATTTTTCATATTCAATTTCGAAAGTCTCTTCTTCTTGAGCATCCAACTAGGTTATTGTCCAGGCAAATACACTTCTCGTTGGTTTTTTATTGGTGAGGATTAGCTTCTGATGAGACGACAAATGTATTCGACTCCTTATATTGAATGAATATGGTAGTTCCATCAATTTCTCAATGATTTATCATCTCTATCATTGTTATGATATTGTCATCCACTCCATATGAATTGCATAGATTCTGAGGAAATATATCCATTGATGTGTCATTCTCCCACATGTTTATTAATAGATGACAAATTTTGGAATTCAAAAATTCCAACCTGATATTGTGTTCCATTGAATCTGGTGTTTGTTTCTTACAAGGATACCTTGATGGGAAGAGTTTCGCTTCTCTTCCCATGTCATAAAGCCCTCTTTTTTTCTTGGACAATTTTGTTGGTTGAGTCCCTTATGAACATACAAGCCGCTGCCTTTTTAACTTATTGCATGCATGACGCTATAATAACCTCCACACTATTTTCAAACTACCAAATGTTGGGTGTTCTACCAAAAATGATGTACCAAAGTTTGCAGTAGAAAAACACATACATAAACGAAGTAAGAGACACCACGAATATTTTATTAAATCAAATCACCATTCTTGTGTGTTACCTTTTAGTATAGAAATGGTCCCTTATATAATGGAAGATGAACATAACAACTATTACATAATTAGATGGTTAATTCAAATCATCTCCATAACGATCTCCACAATATCTCCATGACACTCTCAAGAGATATTCATCCCTAACTCCTCTCATTTATCTTCATCTTTCACTTTCACGTAGACTTCTAGAATTAGACTACCTCATTAGAAATCCATCATTTAATTTATTAATTATTTATGATAACAAGTAGGAGTTATTTCGTCATATTCCTCTTTTTCAATGGTCCCTTCATCTTCATCTTTGGTCACATATTTTTCCTTCTACAATTTTTGGTCTTCTATCTTCTATTTCAATATCCTTTATCTCGTACCTATAAAACATAAATATTGTTGAATTCCATATAAAAGAGTAGTGATCCATTGGAATACATGGGTTTCCATCCATTGTATCCGTCGGTTCTCTAGGAAACACTTTCTCGTACTCTTCCAACATGAGTCTTCATACATGTACTTGTTACTCCCCTTGCATAATCATCATTATCACCCTCATCTTAGGTTTTTGGCTTACTCGTAAGCATGCTCTCAATGCTCTTGCATCAAATCTTACTAAGGAACTTGGCACCCTTAAGCTAATCAAGAATATTGTCAATTTCAGGGATCAAGTATTCATTCTTAACCATGATCTTGTTTAGGGCTATGTAATCAATATAGAGTCACCATGTCTCATCCTTGTTTTGCACCAATACAATTGGGCTCCTACAAGGCAAGTATCTTGGTCAAATGTGGCCCTTTTGATAAG
Organism: Picea engelmannii; assembly: GCA_009831015.1. NCBI lineage: Eukaryota > Viridiplantae > Streptophyta > Pinopsida > Pinales > Pinaceae > Picea > Picea engelmannii. The sequence continues at coordinate 181,325 of ML798843.1, forward strand.
CTCATGAATTTGACATTTTATTTCCTCGTTCTACAGAAGAGAGAATCTATATATAGGGCCATTAGGTAAAGGAGCACGTTGTACCATGTCAATTAAATGTTTGACTTGGAAGTGCAGAGGAACCCCCATGGGTCAAGCAAAGATATCATTGTACGCCTCTACAATCTTGTCCACATGCTTATACTATGTAGAGAGACCTTGTGTTGAGGTGTGTTGGTTATCACTCTTTCTATCTACTTCTTGGGCTGACCTAGGTTCAGATCTGAACAGGTTTCCAACAAAACCCTCTAAAACTATAGGTCCTTCTGGTAAACCAAAAGGAAACACAGCACACGGGATGTATTACGCAATCTCACCCGATATAGTTCTATAGGTGACTGCAATACTCAGGACTTGTAGTCTAGGAATGAGCGGGAATATTGGATTATACTGATCTGCTTCAGGATTTGATCTGATTATTCTCCCTAGTATACCTAAGATTCATTCATATGGTAAGCTTATGCATGCATTCTAATAGATCTAACTAAAATATTCATTCATCCATTCATAATTTAACTACTAATAGAATATAAATATGCAATCACATCACACATAACACAAGTTTTACCATGGTTCACCCCCTCCTGGGCTACGTCCACAAAGATCTGGCTTCTTAGGCTCTTTTATTTAGATTTATGCAATATATGTTGTTGCACGCACTACGATTTTGATCCTACAATCATGGAAAAGGTTCCACAACCTATGTGAGGTGGACTATATCACACCAGGATCCTCGGCCTATGATCTAACCCTCAAGGTATTTCTACCTTACTCTTCTACAACTCAACAACTTACAAAAAGGTATCACAACAGCTTCTTACAATTTACGAACTACCTTGGAACACCCCCCGAACCAAAACTCTCAACCCACCCCGACCTAGACCTCCTAGGTTCTTATTTATATTAATTTACAAGCTTCTTAGTTGTTACAATATCTTACCAAAACCCTAACCCTAACATGGTTAGGTTTTCCTTCCTGCACGCCTTACATGCTTTCCTCCTTTGCATGTGGCTTTTCCTCGCACGTATTGCTTTTCCTGCAAGCTATTATTCTCCAAAATTAGGCCTTTCCTTTCCAAAATTGGGTATTTCCTCAAAATAGGCTTGTGCCCAAAAATCCCCAACACTAACATGTGGCTCAGCCCGAGCCACCTAGACATTGCACACTCCCTAAATAGCCTCTGCCAGGCTGTGGAAATTGTTTGCGAGTTCCCTTCCTCTTTCCTGGACCTGCACAGCTTTCCTTTGATTTCCTCCACTGACTGCATTGTGATCTCCTCTTGGATCAGTGTTGTGCCCTTTATCTGTGCTTGTGTCATGTTTTTCTTTTCCTCCTCCAGCTACGAGATCATCTACATTGCTTTCTCTTGAATGGGTTCCAGTTCTGGTTGTCTTGCTTGCTTCTTTATCTGCACAGTCTTAATTTATGATTGCAAATTCTTCATATCCTAGGTTCCCTTCATGCACTCTGTGATTCTTTATATCTTTGCTTGGGCTCTTGTATGGATGCGTTGATCCTTTCTTCTTCATGGTCCCATTGTTGGACCTATTCATCCTCTTCCAGCGTTTTCCAGAGTTGTGTGGCTCTGTCGAACAATTTTGTTGTTGCGCTTGCTTGTTTCTCCATTTCTTCCATTTGGAGTGCATCTTCTTCTTTCCTCTACTCTCGGACCTCAGGAGGATTCGTGGGATTGATATTTTCCTTTAGTTCCTCGATCTCTTTCTTGTACTGATCGATTGTTTGCGCAATGAGTTTGATCTTCTCCTCTGCGCTTCTCTATGCTTCATGCATGTTGTTGTGGATGCGGTTGTATGTCGTTGTTGGTCCCTGCTCCAACCTGTCTGTGTGTTCTCTTTCCTCCTTTGTTTCGATCTTGACCTGCTCAACTACCAATTCCAAGGCTTCCCTGCCATTTTTTGTATGTTGCAACTCTGTTGCATCTATCCTTACACACGATTGCAATTCCTGCGTGACAATGACTTGAAGCTTGTACAATGCCTTGGTTGGTATCCTTTCCAGTACTAACTCTACATGTACTAGATTGTTCAATGGTGTTTGGGCTAGGGTTTCATCCATATGCACCATGTTGGATGTGACTTGGAAGTTCAATCTCTCCTGCGCTATGGTTTAGATGGTGTCTTGTTCGCTCGGCACAGTCCTTTCCTTTGCTTCTGTTGTTGCGGGGAAGGGCTATGTTACCCCTTTAGGCCTTTGCGCTGCTCTTATCTGCTCCATCACCTGCCTTATGTCTGCCAGCTCATCTTGGATTCCGCCTCTTTGGTGTTGGGATTCTTCGAACTCCTTAGTTGTGCGGTCTTTTACTTTTTCTGCCACGAGGTCGATGTCATCCTCAGTGATTGTGTACTCTAGCAGTTGCTTGTGCACCTTGTCCTTCTTGCACATCCCCCCTGTGTGTGTAATTGGTCACTTGGGTGGCCTTGTTTCCTATGGGGTGGATTCCGAGGGGGTTTCTTGCATTGTTGTGTCCCCCACTCCTTGTTCATTTTGTGTTGGGGAAGTGTCATTTTTTCCTACCTATGCATCCTTCTTTGGTGCACTCCCCTTCTTCTGTTGCGTCGGCTTCTAACTAGGCTTTCCTTGCTGTGTCATCTTTTTCGTTGCAGTGTTGTCTCCTACAGGTGTCTTATATTCCCCTACTTCTACCTCCTTTCCCGTAGGCAGTTCCCTGGGAATGACTGGGATCTTCTAGTCATCTTGTCAATCCCTCATTTCCATTTCTACATCTTCGCCATTGATGCAGTATCAAAGTTGCACCCATTCCTTGGTTGGATCCCTGCATGCCTAGATCCACATATTATGGAGTGTGGCTCTAAAATTTGCTATGCCTTGGTACTGCGCGACAACCCCCAGAGTGATTCTCGATGTATTTTATATACTCTCCTCGATGTCACTGAAGTAGCGGGCAAATGTACCCATGTTGCCACTTCTTCTCTTGGGTTCTGACATGCTCCCCATTGATGTATATCATGTTGCATGGAAAACGATCGATTCTGTCACAAAAATATGAATATGGAGGCTCCCTCCACCCGACTAATGCAATCAGAATGATTAACCATGAATAATGAAATTATGTCCCCAAGTCCTGCACATCTTTGCAATCATTGAGGAATAGGTTCAACTGGTAGGGGGCCTAGCTGAGCATGGTTCCATTAGCGCATTGGACTGCAGCTATGACAACCCCTGCAGGGACTTCCTCCTTGTGAAACTTTCTTAACAGTTTGCAGGCCATAAGCTTATGGCCATTCTTGTGGTTGCGTTGTTGATTCTTTTTATTATTATACCGCATGAGCCCATCTCTATCCAGTATGTTTTGTTTATCTCCTCAGCAAGCGATTTCTCCTTTGTCTTGTCATTCAGGTACTTCGCGGGACTCTCTCCCATGGATGGAAGACCTATGATGAATGCAATGAACTTGATGTTGATTGAGACAGGTTCCCCCAGCCATAAGAATCCTCCATGCAGGACCGCCATTAACTTCTTGACGCAGTTATTTACCTCCTTCCCCCTACCAAAATGGGGAATTTGCACCAAGTTTAGGATACCTATGTTGGTCAGGCCTCCTTCCCATTGCTTCAGTTGCATCATGGGATCTCCAAATGGACATGTCCCTATGTTGTCCATGTAGACTTGTTGCGCAAATTATAGGAATTTTTTAGCCTCGGCCACATCGTGGTCTGAATACCTTAGCTTCTCCAGACAACCCAAAAGTGTTGGTGAGGCCTGCACTCCCTCTGGGATGCGCAGCAGTATGAGTGTTGCGTCATGATGCTTACGCGAGGACAGAGCCATGGGATGTTTTCCCTTTCTTCTGACCAGTGCGCTAGAGGTCCCATCCTCCACTTGTCTATCCTCTACGCCTGAATCTAGATGCCTGGTTATATCTTCTACCATTCCTTCCTGCCGCTACGTAGACCCTATTTCAGGTTGTGGTCTCAGCACCGCAACCTCTGTTTTCTCGCTAGCGTCCCCATTTGTTCTTTGGGCTACTTCGGCCCTCCCAAGTTCTTGTTGGTTTCCTACATCGGTTGTTTGGTGACCCTGCGCACTATCGTGCAAATCGATTTTCATGCCAGACATTGTTGGGGCTTGTGACTCTTCCTTGACCAGTGTGGGACTAACTGGCTCTACCTATGGGGAGGGAATCACATCCACATTGACTATTCCCTCTCTATGATCCATTTCTTTCTTGGCCTCTACGGTTTCATGTGGTGCCCTAATGCTACTTCGGGTTTTCCTTGCGGCTTGGCTCGATGCACCAATATTCATTGGTGCCATAATGGGTATCGGTTTCTTTTGTTGAATCGAGTTCGACTAGTTATCACTATGAACTTCGCTTGTTTACCTGTGTGCTCTCTAGCTCTATGAGTTCGTGATTTCACAATAAGTGTTATGCTGCCCATGTTTCCCCTTTATATAGAAGGTGCCATAATTGTTGTGAAGCTTCTCGAAGAATATTCCCTAGCTGCGATTAATGCAATGAAGCTTTTCGATTACGATTCATTTAATTTCATAAATTCCGCCAGTTGGCACCTTTTTTCCATAACCGTCATTTTTTGTTTTTCCAATCGTTGGTCCCTTTTCCGATGCGCTGAAATTTTAAGTCTGTCGTGCCTTTCAGTTGCGATTTTTTCTTAGTGCGCAGTTTTTTTCCTTTTGTCACTCATATGCTACACGCGGACATTTTTCTTTTCATTGCGCTGACTCCACTTTTGTTGTGCACAGTATTTCCCAGTATTTTTATACTTTCTATATTTTCTATTTTTGTATTTCTTTTTCTCATTTTTTTGTCCTAGTCTCTACTATAGTACACTATATACATGTATGTCCCACTGCGCTGGAAATTTCAAGCTTTAGGAGGTCGAATGTTCCTGTACAGTTTCAGTCAACTCCCATTCATCATTCCTATCAGGTATGTGCCTCCCAAGTCTTTTAGCTTTATAGATCCCCCATATGTGACAGTCTTCACTTCATATGGCCGCAACCAATGCATTCTGAATTTTCCAGGATGTTGAAAAAATTTACTGTCATAGAGAAATGCTAGGTCTCCTTCCTTGAAACTCTTCCTCTCGATATGTCTGTCATGCCAATATTTATCTCTTGCTTTATGTACTTCTTGGTGAAATCCTACCATAATCTTATCCTCTTCCATTTCCATTAGTTGATTCAACCTCTCCTTTATTATGACTCTTTTTGACATGTTGGTAATTGTTGTTATGCGCAGACTGGGTACCAAAAATTCTAATGGCAGCACTGCTTATTTCCCATACACCAACCTGAATGGTGTCTATTATGTTAGCTTCTTACATGTAGTCTTGTATTCCCATAGTACTGCTGGTATTTTTAAGTCCTAATCATCCCTTTTTACATTACATATCTTTGTCAAAACATTCTCCAAAATTTTATTGAAGGCTTCTATTGTTCCATTTTCTTAAGGATGGTATGTTGTACTCTTCTGATGATAGACTTCAAATTCCTCAGTCATAACCTTGATAGTATTGTTGATAAAGTGAGTACCTTGGTCACTCATCAAAATCCTTGGGCATCCAAATCTGGTGATCAGTTGCTCAAACAAGAAGTGTGTTGTTTTCTCTGCACTGCAGTCTTTATCTAGTGTTGCTTCTTCCCATCTTGTTAAATATTCTATCGCAGTGATGATATATCTCACTCCTGACCTTCTCGTTGGTGGGTTGATTGGTCCCACAAAATCTATTGGCCATTTTTCAAATACCTGCAAAGTTATTTGTGGTCTTAGGGGCATCTCATCCCTTCTATTGGGTTTTCCCAACCTCTGACAGACATCACATGTCTGGAAATATTCCTTAGCATATCTATGAATTGTCGGCCACCACAATATTGTGTGTAATACCTTATGTGCAATAGCTTTTCCTCCATAATGTCCTCTAGCTATTCCCTCATGAGCTTCTGCCAAAATTCTAGGCCTTTCATGTTCTAATACACACCTTCTCAAAATGTTGTCTACACCCAGTTTATATAAGTGTCCTGCAATAAGTTGATAGTTTTCTACTCTGACTACCATATTTTTCTTTTGTGTGGTGCTAAATTCTTGTGGCTCAATCCATGTGCTCAAGTATTCAATAATATCAGCAAAATATTCATCAGCTATTTGTACCGAAAACAATTGTGCATCAGGGAAGTTGTCTTCCAAGTTGGTAGGTTCTTCTCCATTAGTTACCCTTGATAGGTGATATGTTCCTCCATTCATATTACATGGTTTGACTATCACTTCAAAGTAAAATTTCTAAAATAACAACAACCATCTACAGATCCTTCCCCCAACACTGGCTTGTTGACTAAATATTTTAGGGTAGAATGATATGTGAACATTTTAAAGTTCTTACCCAATAAGTAGTGCATGAACTTCTGAAGTGCATATACCATGGCTAAGACTTATCTTTCTATGGAATTATAGTTCTACTCTGGTTCTGACAGTTTTCTTCTTGAAAATGTTATAGGGTGGTCTAAACCCCCTGCTCTTGGTTGTGCCAGAATTGCTCCAAGTGTTATGGCTGATGCATCTACATGCACATGAAATGTCTTTTCCCAATCCAGGAATACTAGGATAGGTGATGTGACCATATTTTCTTTTAAGGTGTCCAACCCTTGTTGACAGTCTTCATTTCATTGAAATTTGGTATCCTTCTTCAACAATTTTTCCATTGGTGCAGTAATTTGTGCATACACTTTGATAAATTTCTTGTTATAGCATGTATGCCCTAGTGTACCTCTCAACTGGTGCACTGATTTTGGTGGTGCTTGTAAATGATATAGGGTGGTCTAAATCCCCTGCTCTTGGTTGTGCCATAATTGCTCCAAGTGTTATGGCTGATGCATCTACATGCACATGAAATGTATTTTCCAAATCCGGGAATACTAGGATAGGTGATGTGACCATATTTTCTTTTAAGGTGTCCAGCCCTTGTTGATAGTCTTCATTCCACTGAAATCCAATATCCTTCTTCAATATTTTTTTCATTGGTGCAATAATCTATGCATACTCTTTGATAAATTTCCTGTAATAGCATGTATGTCCTAGTGTGGCTCTCAACCAATGCACTGATTTTGGTGGTGGTAAATTGACAATGACTGCGATCTTAGCAGGATCCACTAGTAAACCTTGTTTACAGACTATATGTCCCAACGGTATTCCAAAAGGTGTCCCAAAAATGCACTTCTTTATATTCAATGATATTTGACATTGCCTTCATCTCTCCAACATTAACCTTAACACTTATACATGGCCCTTTAATAGACTATATACAGACCAGTCATCCAGATATACTTTTAAGAAATGATGTATAAATTCCTTAAAAGAAGCTATGACCACTCTTGAAAATATGGTCGGTGCATTATTTAGCCCAAATGGCATGACTGTGTGCTGGTAGGATCCCCATTATGCGGAAAAATTAGTCTTGTGCCTATCTTCTGGAGCTATTTTGATCTGATGGTATCCTGAGAATCCATTTGTAAATGAGTATGCTTCCTGGCCTCCCACATTCTCTAAGACTTCATCTGTGAAAGGGGTAGGAAAAGGGTCATGTAGGAAAGCATCATTCAGTTTCCTCATATCTACACAAATCCTTATCCCCCCTTGTTTCTTTTCATGTACTACCATAGGACTTATCTATTCGGATTCCTCCATTGGTTCTATGATACCAGCTTCCAACACTTTGTCAATTTCAACCTCCACTTTCTGCTTATATATTGGATTCAGTCGTAAGGTCTCTTCCTGACAGGTCTTGCCTCATGTTTGAGAGGTATCTTCATCCCTCCTAGCTCTCTTGCTATGTATTTCATCTTTGTAAAGGTTGTTGAGAATAGGTCACTGTATTCGCACAGTAACTCTGCCAGTCTTTCTATTGTTTGTTCATTCCAATAGTCCCCAATACTTACCATTTTAGGGTTTTCATTGGTCTCAATGTTAACTTTCTTCACCTTGATAGGTGCAAAAAATAATTCTAAATCCAAATATGGACCTTCCACCTCTCTTTCTCCTTCATTTTTTGTAATCTGAATAGTGCACGAGTCATCCTCATCTCATGCCTCTTCTTCAACATGATAACATGAAAATAGTTATTTGATTGTCTATATGTTTTGTTGTTGATATTTTGTCATGAATTCAACCTTTGGTTCATCAATAAATATCACACCTCTTATCTTCTTTAGTGTTGAATCAATGTCGGGGTTCTCATGTTCAAATGAGAATGTTACTACAAAATTTTGTTGTAATGTTGTCCATTCAGTAGTACCTCTGCGCATCTCCTGGTCTACATACCAATTTTTCGGGATTCCTGTCAATGTGTGGATAAAATTATGAGGCCATTATTCTGGTGGTGTCATCCTCCATTGTGTCCTGCACTTCTCCAATTGTTATGTTGGTGTCCCTTGCCCATCATACCTCTACATTTTCTTGTTGTTTTGTTCTGCGTCGAATCTAATGCGCAGTAATTATTTACATTGGTACAAATCCTAAATTGTTTCTTTGTGTGCACCCCACCATCTTGTAAGTGTAGCCTTGAGTGAAATATCTAGGGTTAAGAGCCTCTGATTCTCTAATACATCCTCTTCATATTTTGTCAGAAATTACTCTAAATGATTTACCCCATGTTTTTGGAGGTTCCCTTATCTCTGTACCAACCCATCTTACTGCGTGGTCTATTCTTGCACACCTTCTTGTGGATACTTCATGTAATCTCTGTTGCCAATTCTCCAGACCTGTACCTGAGTCAGAAGCACATGATGTGATTCTTCTCTGGCTAAGTACCCCATCTACAGTTGGGTTGACATAATCTTCTTCTCGCGGAATGGTTCGGTACAACTGGTTTATTTCTTCCAGATCTAGACAGGTGGGTTCTACAAACCTTTCTCCTTCTAAGAGGTCTAATGGTGCAATGAATCTGTATTCTCCTGATTCAAATGTCATTTTCCTTGTCTTCAAGTTGATTATGTCATGGTTATCAAATGCCCAATCCTATCCAAGAAATGTTGGGTAAGTTGTTGTTCCATCTACAATATCTAATACTTCAAAGTCTGCCTTAGTGTGCACTCCATCTAGATCTATTATCACACCTTTAAGCCTTACAATTGGTAGAACTCTATGTTTATTTGCTGATTTTAGCTAGACATGTGAATAGTCTAATGTGGTTTCCCCCATGCACTTCCATGTCCTCTTGGGTAACACATTTACTTCGGAGCCTAAGTCCAGTATAATATCCCCCATATTGAAACCTCCAATGTTGGCATTCAGTCTGAATTATCTGCTTGTCCTCCTTCTTGTATGGAGGTGATTGATTGTTTTCTACTCTAACTTCCCCTCTACTTCTGTGTTACATATTTCTAACATATTTTGCAAAATTTTAACAGATGATAGATCATTCAGTAGCTTAACACAGGATTGTAGAAAACTCTTTATGGTACTTACTTGCCCTAAAGGTTGTGCTTCATTGGTGTGGTCCATTGATGAAGGCATCTCATACATTAGTACATTCTTAGTATGTTGCGCAACTGATGTAGATGCAACATCTTAGTTGAGGAACTCCTATGTGGCCTCCTTGAATGTCTCATTTTCTCTTTGTGCATCAAACTGATTATGTGGTTCAGTGTTTTTATTCACCCATTAGTGTTGTACTAGATCTTGTCTCACTGCGTCAGGTCCTGTCTTAGTGCCTCCTCACGTGACTATGTTGATATTTATTCCATCATTTGTGGATTCTGTAGAGATCCACTAAATATTCTGGTTGTTTTGGTTCCTCTTTTCTTGAATATTTCCCAAAAGTGTTGGGATTACCTTTATATCGCGGTCTGTTGCGTGATAGTACATACATGTCACAGGTGGAAGTGGACATTCCCTTGCATAATGGCCTGGATGTTAGCAGTTGTGGCACACTACTAGACCTCTACCACTTCCAATTCCTCCTCTACCTCGCCCTCCACCTCTGTAGCCAGTTCGATCTCCTCACGATGTGTTGTACTGAGGCACTCCATTATACTACGTGGGGTTATATTGTGGTTGCACGTTCTTATATTGTGATTGCACAATGTTATATTGTTGCTTCACAATGTTGTATGGAGGTGGTACCTGGTTGAACTGAGGTGCATCTTTCCCTGTCATCATTTCTTCCTGCACCCTATAAGTATCTGAAGTTCTTTCCCTCATCATCTCCATTGTCCTACAATCTTTATCATCATGGCCCACCGACTTGCGAAAATTGCAGTATGAACTCTTAGGTATTGTATGATACTTTTGCATCATTGAACAATGATATGGATCATGTCCATGTGTCTTACAGATCTCGCACCATGGTCCTCCTATTGGAAAAGGGTTTGGTATTCATGTTTCCATGTACTACATGAAAGTTGGACATTCATTCTTGTGGTGACCTTATGTCCTGCATTTGGTACACCAAACAACTTCTCTTTTCTCTTTTCCCTTATTCTGGTTCAGTTGAAATGTGAGGTTCTTCATATCCTCCTTCAGCTCTTCTATTGTTGGATATGTCTTATGATATTTTTTCTCTTCTAGTTGTAAGGCTGCCTACAGAGCCTTTGCCTGAGTTTGGAACTTTTGTTGTCTCTAGGGGTACTTCAAATGTGGTAACGGTGAGTTCACAAATAAGTGTATGTGTTACATGTCATTCATTACATACTTCAGCTTACCTTTTAAGCGTTTAAACCTTTGATCAATCTCCCAAACAGACTCACATGGTTTATGCCTAATTTCAATCATCTCATTCATGTATTGATCTTCTGAGCTAGGCTTCTGGAATTCATTGATCAGTAGCTTCTTCACATCTGCAATAGTCTATGTTACTCATGGTGGACTGTTTACAGCTAGGCTTGTGTACCAATGTAATGTGTGGTCTCTTAGCATGATAGCTAGCTGCATAAGTTTTGTATCCTCATCTATGATATGCTTTGCTTCCCAGATCTTCTCACAAATAAATAAATGTTTCTCAAGGTCCTTTGATGCCTCTCCCCAAAATTCTGGTAACTTGATGGTGGGATCATGTCTAGACATCTTGAACTGTGATGAACTACTATCTCCGTGTGGTGTAGATATTTAACTACTACTTCCTTAAATGGCTCCTCCAGTTGTTGCTCCTTATTTGGATGTGTTTGTTGTTGTCTTTCTTCCACTAAAATTTGGTTGTCTAAATGATGGTGTTCTTTCTGGTGTATTCGTCGCACATGGGGGTATGGGCTCCACACTAAAACTTACATTGATGTGATTTATTCCTTCTATTTCTTCCCTTGAACCACGTGTCCTCTTTCATATGCCATGCGTGGGATTTCCTCAATCTGCTCCACAGCACTGAGATCCTCTACCTCTTCATCATCACTTGCCAAGCTCTCTCTATCAACTATGGCTCTCTTCTTATTATTCATCTTATATTGGTAGGGTACTCCACTGCGTGTATTTCCAGTTGTTGACATTATCTGCTTTATCTAATCTTCCTCCATCATGATTGGGTCCATGGACTCCTTCTTATTTCCTTTATTCATCTCTTCCTCCATTCTTCCAGCTCATGTCAGTGCTTCCCCCCCTCCCCCATGCACACAAGGAAGTTTAGTTGTCTGATTCCATAGTCATCACACCATTGTTATACAGTAAAATATTGATTTAAGTATACATCAATCCGATATACCTACCTCTAGGTCCTTTTATAAACTCCTTCTCTACTGTGTTGTAAGACTTCGCAGTATCGACTGCAAATTATGTGATAAGCCCTGCAACAATACTGTCTGACCATAAATCTACTGTGAGCATGATTTTTTTGTTAACTTGTTGTAACTGCATGATCTCCACAAAATTCCACTCGATTTGTTTGATTCGATTTGTAGGGCGGTTTTGTTTTAACCTCAATATCCACTCCTGCAACACATGTGGGAAATCACAAAAAAATACCTCATGTGGGTCGTTAAAGACGTACTTGTCCAGGTATTTGTGTGGTGTTATCTTAGGGTTTATGTTATCCTTCTGCACAAAATCAAGATCTTTTGTTTTCAACCATCTTTCAATCTTCGCCTTCATGGGATTCCACAGTCTGAACATTCCCTTTTTATAGCTTCATTCTTCGCATGCTTCTTCTACGGATCCTAGTCACTCAATCCCAAACAGTTCCAACTGGAAATGGGACCATTTTTTGGTTATCACTCTTTTTATCTACTTATTGGGTTGACCTAGGTTCATATCTGAACAGGTTTCCAACAAACCCTCTAAAACTATCAGCCCTTCTGGTAAAACCGAAAGGCAATACAACACACAGGATGTACTATGCAATCTCACCCACGATATTTCTATGGGTGACTACAATGCTCAAGTGCTTGCAGTCTAGGAAAGAGTGGGGATATGGGATTGGATTTAATCTTCTTCAGGCCTTACACTAGTTATTCAATCTATTATTCTTAAGATACATTCATCTGTTAAACCCATACAAGCATTATAATAGATCTAGCTAACCAATTATGTGTAAATCAATCATTAGCAGAAATTAAAGATGATCAGCCATTAACAGAAAGTAAGCATGCATTCACTCATCAAACAGTACACAGGTTTTACCATGGTTCACCCCCTCATGGGCTACGTCCACAAAGATCTGGCTTCTTAGGCTCTTTTATTTAAATTTCTACAATATATGGTGTTGCAAGCACTACAATTCCAATCATACAATCATGGAAAAGGTTGCACAACCTCTGTGAGGCAGACTTGATCACACCAGGCTCCTCAGTCTATGATCCTCAAGGTCTAGCTACCTTAACGTAGTTATCAACTTAACGAGAACTCTACAGAGTTCTCGTTTTGGGGGGGGAGGGGGGGGGTCAAGTTTTTTACCTCGTTTTTAAAAATGGTGCTACCGGTAGCACCCCCCTCCCTTTTTAGGTGGTTTTTTGATATTTTAAATTTTCTGATACATAAGGTTTCCACTTTTTTGTTTTTAAATGCTTGTTTTTTCATTTATTTTCAAATTGTTCAAATT
>ML798843.1:197119-208162 GCA_009831015.1 Picea engelmannii
TGGTCTATCCGTCCTGCCCCTGCTGCTGTATCCGTCCGCCATTGTAAATACGAGCGCGTGGGTGGAGGTGAATAGCATTTAAGCAGGGGCCGAGTGGAGTCCACCTGTGACCCCTGGGCAACGTGTCACCCCATCCGGGGCGTTTTCACCATTTTATTAAGTTTTGTTGGTTTTTTTTTTAATTTGGATTTTGAATATATTTTTTTAAATGTATTTTTGTCTTCATTAAAAAATATATATTTGTGAAGATTTTCTCTTTTCTCTTTATTTATCTTTTAATGTAAATGTAAGAAGAAGAAAAAAAAGTTAGTAAATAAATTTTCAAGTGAACATTTAGGATCTAATTTTGGGTTTTTTATTCGTGTAGGGATTTGTTGTGAAGACCATAGTTTGAATAAAGTCGTAATTAGCTATAATTTTAGCGTTTAGAAAAAACATTTTGCTTTAGGTAGCGTCATGTGTTTATTTTGGTGTTGATTTTAAGGTGTTTCTAAGCAATTATTTTATGTTTTAAGACCATGCTTGAAAAAAGTTGTAATTTTGACTCAATCAGAAAAATTGGTGCTATCGATAGCACCACATTTTGATTTGGCGTTTGATTTTAGAGTTTTTTGAGCAACCATTTTATCCTTTAAGCCCATGCTTGAAAAAGGTTGTAATTTTAACCCGGTTACAAAAAATGGTGCTGTCGGTAGCACTACTTTTTGATTTGGGGGTTGATTTTAAAGTTTGTTTGAGAATCCATTTGATCCTTTAAGCCCATGCTTGAAAAAAGTTGTAGTTTTGACCCGGTTACAAAAATTGGTGCTACCGGTAGCACCACTTTTTGATCTGGGGGTTGATTTTCATGTTTTTTATGCAAAAATATGGGTTTTAAGGGCTAGAGTTCTCGTTTTGAGGTCACGGTTCTCATTAAGTTGGTAACTATGCTCCTTACTCTTCTACAACTCAACAGCTTACAAAAAGGTATCACAACAACTTCTTACAATTTTCGAACTACCTTGGAACACCCCTTGAACCAAAACTCTCAACCCAACCTGACCTAGACCTCCTAGGTTCTTATTTATACTAATTTACAATCTTCTTAGTTGTTACAATCTCTTACCAAAATCCTAACCCTAACATGGTTAGGTTTTCTTCCTACACACCTTACATGCTTTCCTCCTTTGCATGTGGCTTTTCATCGCATGTGTTGCTTTTCCTACCAGTTGTTCTTCTCCAACATTAGGCCCTTCCTTGCAAAAATTGAGTATTTCCTCAAAATAGATCTGCGCCCAACAGGCCCCCAACACTGACATGTGGTTGTCTCGATCTACCTAGGCATTGTGTGTTCCTTGAACAACCTCTGCCAGGCTATGGAACTTCCAGGTGGTGGAAGTTGCAATGACCTTTCACCTTCTAATCAAACCATGAAGCAGAAAAAAAAAAAAATGATTTGAAATATTACCTCTTAGCACTACTTGACGAAGATTAAGGAAACTGTAGTAGTCTGGACTACCTCTGGTATTTTGTAGATTCGGTCTCCTAAATTAGGAATGACACTATGAGGACTAGACTCATAAATAGTATGATGTTTCCACATATAGGTTTTTCCTAAAACAACATCATAAAATTCAAGTGGAACAACATCACAAAGTACCTCATCTTTGAAGGGCTTGATGCAGCATGCCATAATATAGGAAATATTGTTGGTTGATACAAAGGTCTTGTCCCTAGCTCAACCAATTGATGGTGTATGGTTGGGGATGTAGTGTGTTGATGTCGAAACAAGATTGTTTCGAAACCAACATCTCAACCTCCCGTGAAGCTAGGCGGGAAGAGGTGGGAATGTTACCCTAGGTTTTAAGCCCTAGAAATAAAACACACTAGATCCTTAAACCCAAGAGTCTAAACATGAATATCTCTTTTTATGATTTTGCAATATTTGATTTTTATCCTATTTTTCAACTTATAATATTTTTGTAATTTCCTTTTGTAAATGAAATATAAATTAAACAAAGTTAGTATGAAAAATGTAAGTGCAAAACTTGAAGGAAGTTAAACTAACTAAACTAAATTAGTTTAATAGTTATAAAAAAAAGCCTAAAGGATTTAAATCTTTTTTGCACGATCAAATTTTATGTGTTTACTCACTTTATAATTTTATATTTTTTTTTATTGTAAACGAAATTGAAAGTTGAAAGCATTAATGTTAAACAAAGTAAACTAAAAGTTAATCAGTATTTACAAGAGTAATAATTATGTGTAGTGAATTTTTTTTTTTAATGTTGAAATAAATAAATAAACAAAATTAAACAAAAATTAAACCATTTAAATAAACAAAAGAAAGCAAAGGATGCTTTTGTATGAAATATAACTGAGATAAAAATTAGTAAAAATTAAAAATACAAATGTAAAATTTAAAAGAACAACCTAAAAACCAAATAGTTGATATTTGTAAAAACAAATCTAAAGAATAATAAATGTATGAAATGAAATTTTTGTTTTTTTTTTTAAATATGTAATCATTATATGGTTAAAGAAACAAAGTTAAACTAATAAAAGATTATATACATATAAACATTAAAAAGAAAGATGTTTGAAAAAGATTTTGTGATTTTTTTTAGTTTGAATATTAAACGAGAAAAAAAAAATTCAGAGCCCAAAAAAGTTTGATCTTTATTTTTAAACAGAATCTCCATGCATTTTCTTGGATTATTTGAAGATTTCAAGTCCCTACGTAGAGACCAGAATTATTATCTTTAACTATTCAATATGGAATGTTACATCATAAATTAAATAGTCAAGAATGAAATAAAAAGAAGAAATCTTAGTTGGACATAGAATAAAGCAATGGTGGTGATGGCACAAGATGGAAATATGCATATAAAAAATGATTAGTGCTGAGAAAATCATACTTAAAGCACAACAAACTTGATAAGTAAACCATTCACCTTATGGACAGTAACAAAATTCATCCTCTTCATCCCTTCCTCTACTTTGCAAGATGTCCCTACAGCCAATAACTTCATCAGATATTTGATGAAAAGAATGAAGGATGATGTTGGAATATTCACCAATAGTGGGGGGGTGAATCAGTATTGAGCACTTTTTACCATTTTTAGCCTTAAGCACATCATGTAAACATTAACCATTAACAATTACATTTATCATCACAAAAAAACCATACACAAAACACAATGAAGTTTACATGGAAACTCAAACAGGAAAAAACCATAGAATGTTTTTTCTTATGTCATGTTAAGATTACATTCATAGGATGTTAGAAAATTGGTTTCCATTGTTGTCAACCCTTGGAGAGGACAGATATTCCCTAGAGATGTGGTTGTGATTGATGATGAGTTAGTTTTCATTGATAGTGGTTGATGTCAGCGGATGTGATGGGTGCATTTGATGAAGTCTACATAAAACCCCAGAGGTGTGGTTATGATACCCAAAGTTGATTGAGGAATATGGAAATGAAGGACCATGTAAATGTAGGTAACTCACTCATATATGGATAGTACTCGTCATGCCATTTTTGGTGATAGGTGGTACACCACATGGGTCCTCACGATTAGGGAGATATGGCCTTGTGAAGTTGGAAGCCCCGAATAGTGGTCAAGAAACACCTAGTTGGTTACAAGTCAATAAATGAAAGGGTAAAGTGGTTGTAACAAGAAATTCAAAAATCCCTAAAGTTAAGGAAAGAGGTTACCTAGCAAAAGTATAAATACACCTCATGAAGTCATTCACAAGAACATTCACACACACATTCATTGAATATATATCTTGTGAGTAAGGGATATTTTGGTCTAATATTTGGTTTATTGGCGAATCTGATGGCAAGTCTGAGGCAGCAGAGAAAGTGCGAGGAAAGAGAGAAAGTTTCAAAACTGCAGAGTGCTAGGGTTTTTCTGTAACCCTAATTTGGTTGGCCCTCGTGGGTCAAGCATAGGGTGTCCCGCAAGGACCCCGCGGGTTGCACAGTAGTCGCCAT
Source organism: Picea engelmannii (assembly GCA_009831015.1). Lineage (NCBI taxonomy): Eukaryota > Viridiplantae > Streptophyta > Pinopsida > Pinales > Pinaceae > Picea > Picea engelmannii. The sequence continues at coordinate 201,099 of ML798843.1, forward strand.
GTGAGGCACTACGTGACAGGTAGTCTTTGTCCCGTGAATACAAGACAGAAGTGAGGAAAGGATGTTTGTGCCAGTTGTTGAGGTTTGAGGTCAAGCTACAAGTATGTGTATCAGGTTCAAAGGCACCATGTCAGTTACAGATGTAAAAGGTATGTTATTTTATATGTTATGAGGTTGCATCTTGGTGATATTGTAGAGCATGCTTGAGGCATGTGTTTGTGAGATTTGGTATATTCCTTGAGGCATATCTTGGATGTATGGTACATTTTGGTTGAGGTATATTTGTTGAGGTACATTGTTTGTGCATATCTTGGATATATTAGTACATGGTTTATGGTAGTTGGTTGAGGCATATCATGAGTGGTATGACACATGTTTGAGGTACATGTCTATGGATGATTGGCATGTTGTTTAAGGTATATGGTTCATGATTTAGTGCATTGTTAGAGGCAGATGTTGGTGATCTTGATATATGCTTGGTACACATTTGGCACATATTCTTGGCATATGGTTGTGGCACTTCATTGATGATATATTATGGTATATGGTTGAGACCTTTTTTATGGTATGTGGTTGATACATGATATGGTACAGGATTGGTAAATAGTATGGTGTTGATGCACATGGTTGATGTGCATGGTTGGCACATGGTATGGTATAAGTATTGATGGTACAGGTGTTGGTGCATGGTTGATGCACTTGTTTTGGTACACAGTTGATGCTTGGTATGGTATAAGCTGATGGTTGAGACACATATCTTTTGATGATATGTTGGTGATCTTGGTACATGCTTGGTAGATACATGTGTTGGTGATCTTGGTACATGCTTGGTAGATACATGTGTTGGTGATGTTGGACATCTAGTTGAGAGGTGTCCTTAGTATATTATCCATGTGAGAGGATCTGGTTGAGTATATGTGTCTCAACCATCAGCCTATACATAGTCACTACATATCTCTTTTTATCCACACCCACCTCTTCAATTACACCTCGAATCTCCTTGGGCAAAAATGCCTCGGCAACTGAATCGCCAACCGTTCAAGAATCATGATTCAGTTTAGCTAACTGAATCATAACTAAACATTTAATCATGCTTGAGGCATGTGTCACATGGATAATGATTTCCTTTTGGGAATGATTCTACGAGGCTTGATAGGGTTTGAAGGATTTTCTACAGAATGAATTATGTAGGTGAAGTCAGAAGTACTCTGTGTATGAATATCTTAGATCAATGATATCTTATTGAGTTGGTGCTCAATTGAGAAGATTGGTGTCTTCATTCAATAAGTTGGTGCCTATGTTTTAGGGATTGGGTGATTCCTTCTAGTTGGAGCTGGTAAATACAAAGGATTGGTGCCTCCTTCCTATTGGTGTTGGTCAATCAAGGAGTTGGAGCTTCCTTTAGGTTGGTGCCTCCTTCTAGTTGGTGTTGGAGAATCTTGGAAGTTAGTGCTTCCTATGTTGGAATACTAAAAGGGGGTGGGGGGTGAATCAATATGAACACTTTATACCAATTTTAACCACACTATATATTCTTCAACTTTATCAACAATATTTAGCAATTTATCATCAATGTATCATCTATTATTGCATTCAATGTATAATGAGCATATAATCATAAGAAACATCACATCAAATACACAATACACCAAAATTTACATGGAAACCCAAATGGGAGAAAACCACATAATGCTTTCTTATATATATATATCAAGAATTCATTCATAGAAAACATCAAATTCCAACTTCTCTAGCTTCAACTAGAAGGAGGCTCAATCCCCCTATTTATAGGCTCCAACTTGAAGGAAGTTACAACTCCTTGAATTCTCTAGCTTCGACAAGAAGGAGGATACAACCCCTTGATTCTAAAGCTCCAACCTGAAGGAAGCTCCAACTCCCTGTGCTCTTCGACACCAACCAAAAGGAGGATACAACCCCCTTTCCTCGCCCCATCCTTCCGCCCTGAAATAAAAGTGCAGACCAAACTGTTACTACCACAATCACTGCCACTGATGTATCAATGACCCTGTGATCAACCTGTTGCTATCAACCTGTCACTATCCCTGTATCCAACCTGTCACATCAACTTGTCTAACCTGTCACTATAACCGATACTCAACCAAATCCTCTCACATGGATCATATACCAAGGCCACCTCTCAACTAGATGTCCAACATCACCAACGCATGCCTCTACCAAGAATGTACGAAGATCACTGACATATCATCACAATATATGTGTCTCAACCATCAGCCTATACCATACTAGGCATGAACCATGTACCACAACAAGTGCATCAACCATGCACCAACACCTGAACCATCAACACATATACCATACCATATGCCAACCATGCACATCAACCATGTACATCCACACCTATACCATACCATGTGCCAACCATGCACATCAACCATGTACATCATCACCATACCATGTACTAATCGTGTATCATAACATGTATCAACCACATACCATAACAAGTGTCTCAACCATATACCATAAGATATCATCAATGAAGTGCCACAACCATATGCCAATAATATGTGCCAAATGGGTACCAAGCATATATCAAGATCACCAACAAGTGCCTCTAACAATGCACTAAATCATGAACCATATACGTCAAACAACATGCCAATCATCCATAGAAATGTACCTCAAACATGTGTCATACCACTCATGATATGCCTCAACCAACTACCATAAACCATGTACTAATATATCCAATATATGCATCGACAATGTACCTCAAAAAATATACCTCAACCAACATGTACCATACATCCAAGATATGCCTCAAGGCATACAAAAAATCTCACAAACACATGCCTCAAGCATGCTCCACAATATCACCAAGATGCAACCTCATAACATATAAAATAACATACCTTTTACATCTATAACCGATTTGGTGTCTCTGAACTTGATACACAGACATGTAGCTTGACCTCAAACCTCAACAACCTGGCACAAGCATCCTTTCCACATTTTTGTCTTATCCTCGTGGGACAAAGACTACCTGTCACGCAAGGCCTCACGTGACGACTACTATGCAACTCGCGGGGTCCTCATAGGACACCCTATGCCTGACCCACGAGAGCCAACCAAATTAGGGTTACAGAAAAACCCTAGCACTTTGTAGCTCTGAAACTTTCACTCTTTCCTCGCATCGTCTCCACTGCTTCAGACTTGCCGTCAGATTCACCAATAAACCAAATATTAGACCAAAACATCACTTACTCACAAGATATATATTCAGTGAATGTGTGTGTGAATGTTCTTGTAAATGACTTCATGAGGTGTATTTATACTTTTTCTAGGTAACCTCTTTCCTTAACTTTAAGGCTTCTTGACTTTCTTGTTACAACCACTTTACCCTTTCATTCATTGACTTGTAACCAACTAGGGGTTTCTTGACCACTCTTTGGGGCTTCCAACTTCACAAGGCCATATCTTCCTAATTGTGAGGACCCACGTGGCATACCATCTATAATAAAAAACAACATGATGAGTACTATCCATATGTGAGTGATTTAGTTGCATTTACACTATCCTTCATGTCCATATTCCTCAATCAACTTCGGGTACCATAAACACACCTTCGAGGCTTCATGTAGACTTCATCAAATGCACCCATCACATCTGCTAACATCAACCATTATTAATGACAACTAACTCATCATCAATCACAACCACATATCTAGGGAATCTATGTCGTCTCCAAGGGTTGACATCAATCTCCAAGGCTTGACATCAATGAAAACCAACTGTTCAACAATCTCCCCTTTTGGCATTGATGGAAACACCAATATTGATGGAAAAACTCATACTCCAATACTCATGCTCCCCTTGTGAACAATTCTCCTCATAAATGTTTCTCTCTCTCCTCCTTTGACATTAATGGAAAAGGGTATCTCTCCTTAGGGATGCTCCCCCTGTCTCCATTCTTATGTTCTTTCTCATCATATGTTTCTCTCCTCATGTTTCTCTCCATGTTCCTCTTCTATTTTGATATAAATAACAAAGGGTATCTCTTTTTTAGGCTGCTACCCTTGTCATCATGCATCTGTTCTTAATCTCCATTTCCATGCCTTTTCTCTTTCGTTCCTCTTTTGACAAAATACTCATGCTCATGCTTTCTCTGATTGAATCTTCTCTGACTTTATGTGCTTGTCTCCCCCTAAAAATATACCTGCTCTAAACAATCATGGGAAAAATGATAACTCCCCCTGTCAGTATGTCTCCCTATCTACATGCTATCGATCTTCCTTTGTATATCTCTTTCTTTGATGATTTATTTTCCCTTCATTTTTCTGCAAGATGTCATGTAGATCAATGTAGGTATACCTGTAAATGTTTCCTTTTCTCTCTTCCAATGCTTGCTTATTTTTCATTGGTGCTTCCTCTTGAAATTCATTGACATATATATAAAACATTCATTACTCGATTTCCTCAATCACTTATCATGTTCACTTGACCATACTATTCAATGATTTCCTTCTGATGATATAGCTTCTACTGACATTTTCTCTTTCCTTGCTTTGTTGTGCCTTTCACTACTTTCCCTTCTGTGATCAACTGATTCCAACTATCAATCCACTATTATGCATCTTCTCTGACTCATGTCTTTTGTACTTGACAAGCATTTCATACCAATTGTTAATATGATTTCATCCGCTATCATATGCATGAATCCATATTTATACATATGTCACAAACTGTCCATAACTCTGCTACTCAATTGTCCACAATGCTGACCCATCTGTCACTGTACTATCATGAAGGCTTCACAACTGCAATTGATCATCACATATTGCTATTTCTCAGAATTAATCAAATATGTCCACTGATCTACAATTCATCCTTGAACCTATAATAAATATATCCCTATCTGGAGTCTTCCATATAATCATGAATCTCTGCCTGAAAAGTAGGGATGCTTTTAGGGGCTAAATTTCGGTCATGGGATAATTTTCCATGGGTTTTTCCCAAAAAAGATTCGCTATTCTAAAAGTGATTCACCCAAATTCTATAGGATAAAATTATTTTACTGAAAAATCTCCAAGATTTTATACAAACTATATAAAATACTTAGAAATTTGAATATTTTTACAAAAATATCGCCAAACATTTATAGTTGGCATATTAAGGGTTAGTAAGATTCGCCAAGGTTTCTACATTTTAAAATAAATTTCCATCCTTAAAATCATCCCTGCGGAAAAGTGTATGAATGGTATTCCTCTGATATCTGCATGAGAATATTGCTTGTCAATCAAACAATCTGTCATTCTGTAATTCTGCTATCTGATTGCTTTGAATCAATGTCTGCAAACGTTTCAAACTTCTCAAAGTATGATTCTTGGATTTGTAGTAGCTACGACATAGACCCCCCTGTTCAATATTCATATTTACTGGGAGTCTCCAAGATAGATGGCTCATAACAATGGAGGAATCCGCCCTAATGTAGAATAATATTCCTCTTCATTTGTAGACTCATCATATCTCTGAAGTATGTTTTCTTCCTTTTTTCCTGTGGATTCATCATGATCCTGCACAACTCCATATCCTATGATATCTTGGACCTATTCTTTATTCACCTTCTCTTCTTCTCTTTCTCGTACTACTGCCCATCCTGCAATCTCTGGAACCTATTCTTTATTTATATTCTCTTCTTTTCTTCTCCAAACCTTCATGTATCTGACATCAAAGTTTTCTTTCATGGAGGGCTCTATCATGCTTCTACAATTCCAAACTATAAGACCATAGTTGTGGCATTTTAAACACTCAATCTTATATGGGGCCACATAAACATTTCTTGTCTGATCATTTCTTCCATGTGCTCTGCAATCTATAGCATTATGTCCAAAGTTAGTACAAATAAAACAATGACCATAAAATAATTTTTCATACGTGGGAGTGAACGATCTTCTTTGTGGTGCAGTCCTTATGAATTCATGCCTTGGTTGTTCATGATCATGATTGAAGCTTCTTTGTTGTTTGAATGCAAAGGGTCTTATTTGATATCTGTTTCTTCTGTGATCTTCTTCTTGAGTCTTCTACACTTTTGGAATGTTCTCCTTTAGGGGTTTGCATTCTTCTTTCTTCATATAACCTTTGATGATTTCTACATAACTCTTACCCTTTTCTTCATTCTTATTTTCTGGCAACTTAGAGTGCTTCTCTTCAACATTCTTCATTGATGATGTGGATTATTCTCTCTATTCATCAGGTAATCTTTCCAAGATGAAATCCATTTATATTTTGTTATTTCTTTTTAATTCCTTTTTGGTTACAGTCTTCAGAGGTTTCTTTGTAGCGGTGTATCCTGTAACAACTGAGTTCCAAAAATCATATACTTTTGCATGTAAAAATGTTCTCATCTTGGTATTACACATCTCATACTCCCGACCATTCTGATCATTGAACTATGGTATTCCATTTTTATACAAATTGTTTTTCTTCATGATCTACCTGTTAGAATATATAGGATTGTGTGCTTGTTTTACCACGACGATACCCTCGTCTTCCAACCACAGGTCGAAGGCTCCCTCCGAGCACCTTGACCTTGACTGAGAAGAGAATTCTGGCTGCAACCTATAGCCAAGAGAGGCTAAATGCACAAAGAAAAAGAATAGAAGCAAAACTGAACAGATGATCCCACCCAGAACTAGCGCACCACTTTCCCCAGAGACCTGCGCACAAAACTACCAATTGCAGTGCGCACAACTGGCTCTGCAATTCTGAGAGTGTGTAATAATGAAACTGGCACCCTGTATTTAAAGTGGACTGGCCAGTCTAACTGGGGCCGACCTGACCAGTCTACTGGGCCAAATTCTCTTTCTAGGCATCAATAAATTCAATATAAATATATTTGTTCAGCCGACAACCTGTCTAGGGTTTTCTTCAATTCTTTGCTTTCTTCCGGAGGATTCTAATCTCGTCATAGGTCATCATAGAGGTTCATACCTCCCGAAGCTACCATAATATTAACACTCCCTCCTAGCTAGGGAGGTATGGTCTTGAGCACAACATACCATTCAACTGGTAGCACCACGAGCACC
>ML798843.1:208212-244392 GCA_009831015.1 Picea engelmannii
TATCGAGAATTCATTCATAGAAAACATCAAATTCCAAATTCTCTAGCTTCAACTGGAAGGAGGCTCCATCCCCCTATTTATAGGCTCCAACTTGAAGGAAGCTACAACTCCCTGAATTCTCTGGCTCCGAAAATAAGGAGGATACAACCCCTTGATTCTAAATCTCCAACATGAAGGAAGCTCCAACTCCCTGTGTTCTTCGACACCAACCAAAAGGAGGATACAACCCCCTTTCCCTGCCCCGTCCTTCCACCCTGAAATAAAAGTGCAGACCAAACTGTTACTACCACAATCACTGCCACTGATGTATCAATGAACCTGTCATCAACCTGTCGCTGTCAACCTGTCACTATCCCTATATCCAACCTGTCACATCAACTTGTCTAACCTGTCACTATAACCGATACTCAACCAGATCATCTCACATGGATCATATACCAAGGCCACCTCTCAACTAGATGTCCAACATCACCAACACATGCCACAACTAGGTGATAGTGACTGGTTGGACAGGTTGATGTGATAGTTTGGATACATGGGCAGTGATAGGTTAATTATGATAGGTTTATAGTGACAATTTTAGTGACGGGTTGTTGACAGTTTGATTGATATATCAGTGGCAATGATTGTGGTAGTGACAATTTGGTCTAGACTTATATTTAAGGGAAGAAGGATGGGGAAAGGAAAGGGGGTTGTAGCCTCCTTCATGTTGGTGTCGGAGAACACAAGGAATTGGAGCTTCCTTCAGGTTGGAATCTAAGAATCAGGGGGTTGTAGCCTCCTTCAGGTTGGAACCAAAGAATTCAGGGAGTTGTAGCTTCCTTCAGGTTGGAGCTTGTAAATAGGGGTTGGAGCCTCCTTCTAGTTGCAGCTAGAGAATTTGTAAGTTGGTGCTTCCTATGAATGAATTCTTGATATATATAAGAAATCATTATGTGGTTTTATTCCATTTGGGTTTCCATGTAAATTCTGGTGTACTGTGTATTTGATGTGATGTTTCTTATGATTATATGTTCATTATATATTGAATGCAATCATAGATGATACATTGATGATAAATTGTTAAATATTGTTGATAAAGTTAAAGAATATATATTATGGTTAAAAGTGGTATAAAGTGCTTATACCAATTCACCCCCCCCCCCTCACAGTATTACAACAATTGGGATTAGAGTAGGTTCCTTTGGGAAATACTTTAACCACTGGAAGGTAGATCATGAAGAACAACGGTTTGTATAAAAATGGAATACCACAGTTCAATGATTAGAATGGTCGGGAGTATGAGATATGTAATACCAAGATGAAAACATTTTTGCATGCACAAGTATATGATTTTTGGAACTCAGTTGTTACAGGATACACTGCTACAAAGAAACCTCTGAAGACTGTATCCAAAAAGGAATTAAAAAGAAATAACAAAATATAAATGGATTTCATCTTGGAAAGATTACCTGATGAATAGAGAGAATAATCCACATCATCAATGAAGAATGTTGAAGAGAAGCACTCTAGGTTGCCAGAAAATAAGAATGAAGAAAAGGGTAAGAGTTATGCAGAAATCATCAAAGGTTATATGAAGAAGGAAGAATGCAAGCCCCTAAAGGAGAACATTCCAAAAGTGCAGAAGACTCAAGAAGAAGATCACAAAAGAAACAGATATCAAATAAGACCCTCTGCATTCAAACAACAAAGAAGCTTCAATCATGATCATGATCAACCAAGGCATGAATTCAGAAGGACTGCACCACAAAGAAGATCATTCATTCCCACATATGAAAAATTATTTTATGGTCATTGTTTTGTTTGTACTAACTTTGGACATAATGTTATAGATTGCAGAGCACATGGAAGAAATGATCAGACAAGAAATGTTTATGTGGCCCCATATAAGATTGAGTGTTTAAAATGCCACAACTATGGTCTTATAGCTCAGAATTGTAAAAGCATGATAGAGCCCTCCATGAAAGAAAACTTTGATGTCAGATACACGAAGGTTTGGAGAAGAAAAGAAGAGAATATAAATAAAGAATAGGTTCCAGAGATCACAGGATGGGCAGTAGTATGAGAAAGAGAAGAAGAGAAGGTGAATAAAGAACAGGTCCAAGATATCATAGGATATGTTGTGCAGGATCATGATGAATCCACGAGAAAAAAGGAAGAAAACATACTTCAAAGATATGATGAGTCTATAGATGAAGAGGAATATTGTTCTACACTAGGGCAGATTCCTCCATTGTTACGAGCCATCCGGCTTGGAGACTCCCAGTAAATATGAATATTGAACATGGGGGTCTATGTCGTAGCTACTACAAATCCAAGAATCATACTTTGAGCAGTTTGAAATGTTTGCAGACACTGATTCAAAGCAATCAGATAGCAAAATTACAGAATGACAGATTGATCGATTGACAAGCAATATTCTCATGCAGATATCAGAGGAATACCATTCATACACTTTTCAGCAGGGATGATTTTAAGGATGGAAATTTATTTTAAAATGTAGAAACCTTGGTGAATCTTACTAACCCTTAATATGCCAACTATAAATGTTTGGTGATATTTTTGTAAAAATATTCAAATTTCTAAGTATTTTATATAGTTTGTATAAAATTTTGGCGATTTTTCAGTAAAATAATTTTATCCTATAGAATTTGGGTGAAACACTTTTAGAATAGCGAATCTTTTTTGGGGAAAACCCATGGAAAATTAGACCATGACCGAAATTTAGCCCCTAAATCATCCCTGCTTTTCAAGTAGAGATTCATGATTATATGGAAGACTCCAAATAGGGATATATTTATTATAGGTTCAAGGATGAATTGTAGATTAGTGGACATATTTGATTAATTATGAGAAATAGCAACATGTGATGATCAGTTGCAGCTGTGAAGCCTTCATGATAGTACAGTGACAGATGGGTCAGCATTGTGGACAATTGAGTAGCAGAGTTATGGACAGTTTGTGACATATGTATAAATATGGATTCATGTATATGATAGTGGATGAAATCATATTAACAATTGGTATGAAATGCTTGTCAAGTACAAAAGACATGAGTCAGAGAAGATGCATAATAGTGGATTGACAGTTGGAATCAGTTGATCACAGAAGGGAAAGTAGTGAAAGGCACAACAGAGCAAGTAAAGAGAAAATGTCAGTAGAAGCTATATCATCATAAGGAAATCATTAAATAGTATGGTCAAGTGAACATGATAAGTGATTGAGGAAATCGAGTAATGAATGTTTTTTATATATGTCAGTGAATTTCAAGAGGAAACACCAATGAAAAATAAGCAAGCATTGGAAGAGAGAAAAGGAAACATTTACAAGTATACCTACATTGATCTACACGACATCTTGCAGAAAAATGAAGGGAAAATAAATTATCAAAGAAAGAGATATACAAAGGAAGATCGATAGCATGTAGACAAGGAGACATATTGACAGGGGGAGTTATCATTTTTCCCATGATTGTTTAGAGCAAGTATATTGTTAGGGGGAGACAAGCACATAAAGTCAGAGAAGGTTCATTCAGAGAAAGCATGAGCATGATTATTTTGTCAAATGAGGAACGAAAGAGCAAAGGCATGGAAATGGAGAGAAAGAACAGATGCATGATGACAGGGGTAGCGGCCTAAAAAAGAGATACCCTTTGTTATTTATATCAAAATAGAAGAGGAACATGGAGAGAAACATGAGGAGAGAAATGTATGATGAGAAAGAAAATAAGCATGGAGACAGGGGGAGCACCCCTAAGGAGAGATACCCTTTTCCATTGATGTCAAAGGAGGAGAGAGAGAAAAATTTATGAGGAGCATTGTTCACAAGGGGAGCATGAGTATTGGAGTATGAGTGTTTCCATCAATATTGGTGTTTCCATCAATGCCAAAAGGGGAGATTGTTGGACTGTTGGTTTTCATTGATGTCAAGCCTTGGAGATTGATGTCAACCCTTGGAGATGACATAGATTCCCTAGATATGTGGTTGTGATTGATGATGAGTTAGTTGTCATTAATAGTGGTTGATGTTAGCAGATGTGATGGGTGCATTTGATAAAGTCTACATGAAGCCTTGAAGGTGTGGTTATGGTACCCGAAGTTGATTGAGGAATATGGACATGAAGGATAGTGTAAATGCAGCTAAATCACTCACATATGGATAGTACTCATCATGTTGTTTTTTATTATAGATGGTATGCCACGTGGGTCCTCACAATTAGGAAGATATGGTCTTGTGAAGTTGGAAGCCCCAAAGAGTGGTCAAGAAACCCCTAGTTGGTTACAAGTCAATGAATGAAAGGGTAAAGTGGTTGTAACAAGAAAGTCAAGAAGCCTTAAAGTTAAGGAAAGAGGTTACGTAGAAAAAGTATAAATACACCTCATGAAGTCATTTACAAGAGCATTCACACACACATTCATTGAATATATATCTTATGAGTAGGTGATGTTTTGGTCTAATATTTGGTTTATTGGTGAATCTGATGGCAAGTCTGAAGTAGTGGAGACGATGCGAGGAAAGAGGGAAAGTTTCAGAGCTGCAGAGTGCTAGGGTTTTTTTGTAACCCTAATTTGGTTGGCCCTCGTGGGTCAGGCATAGGGTGTCCTGTGAGGACCCCGTAGGTTGCATAGTAGTCGTCACGTGAGGCCTTGCATGACAGGTAGTCTTTGTCCCACGAGGACAAGACAAAAATGAGGAAAGGATGCTTGTGCCAGGTTGTTGAGATTTGAGGTCAAGCTACATGTATGTGTATCAAGTTCAGAGACACCAGATCAGTTATAGATGTAAAAGGTATGTTATTTTATATGTTATATCTTGGTGATATTGTGGAGCATGCTTGAGGCATGTGTTTGTGAGCTTTTGTGTATGCCTTGAGGCATATCTTGGATGTATGGTACATGTTGGTTGAGGTATATTTTTTGAGGTACATTGTTGATGCATATATTGGATATATTAGTACATGGTTTATGGTAGTTGGTTGAGGCATATCATGAGTGGTATGACACATGTTTCAGGTACATTTCTATTGATGATTGGCATGTTGTTTGATGTATATGGTTCATGATTTAGTGCATTGTTAGAGGCACTTGTTGGTGATCTTGATATATGCTTGGTACCCATTTGGCACATATTCTTGGCATATGGTTGTGGCATTTCATTGATGATATCTTATGGTATATGGTTGAGACACTTGTTATGGTACGTGGTTGATCCATGTTATGATACACGATTAGTACATGGTATCGTGTTGATGTACATGGTTGATGTGCATGGTTGGCACATGGTATGGTATAGGTGTGGATGTACATGGTTGATGTGCATGGTTGGCATATGGTATGGTACATGTTTTTATGGTTTAGGTGTTGGTGCATGGTTGATGCACTTGTTGTGGTATAGGTTGTGGTACATGGTTAAGACAAAAATAAGACAAAAACTTGTTAATACATAAATAATTGATATTAATGAACTTTGGCGTTGTGTGCGAATACAAAATACAATGACAAGATATGAGCTTCAGCTCTAATGACTTCTTCTGTCAACTCTACAGTTGTTGTTGGATCTCTCTACCTCTCTGCTTCTTCTCTACGCATCAATTGCTTCTCTTCAGCATCCTCTAGCATCATCGACTAACTAAAACGACTCGGACTTATATGGACTCCGACTAAGACTTCCTACAGAAGCTAAGACCGACTTAACAATAAAGACTATCATTAATTCGAATGACACTTCAACTACTTAACTCAACCTGAGAAGATAGAGATCGGCTCCATTTATAGATTCTTGCTTGTCAACTGACTATTGAGTAAATGTGTGAATTTGCACTTACAAATTTTCATTATGTCTGACTGACATTTCGGTTGACTGACAAATTTACTGACAGACAGATCGACGGAGACGTGAAGATCTCACCGACTTGTAATTACATATTCCAACAGATATAACAATAAAAGCACAAGAGTCTTTGTTTAATGTAACGAGGATACATTGCAAATATTCATGACTCAAGGCATATCGCAATGATCCCCCATTTGATCATTTAAAAACATCTTTGTATTGAACTTTATAAAAGATATTTTTCCGATTAAATGATGTTGAAGTATAGATGGTGGATGTAAACATAATGACTTTAAAACACCCATTTGGACCCTTCTTTAACAAATGCTCTGCAAATATAATGCAAGGTTGAATGTTCCATAATAAAAATTGATCTTCCCTTCACTCTTATATAGATATGAAGATGATATAATGATATTATATTATTTACTTATGATATGGCATAGGGATAAAGTCATAATCCCAAGAAAATATATGATATAATCTTTATGTCAAAACTAAAATATTTGAAGAGGAATATATGAGGAATATCCTTGAAAATTGAGATATGTTAGGTATAATATGATATGGCCTTAGTCGGCTTTCAAAATTAATTCACTTCCCCTTTATTTAGGCTATGTAGGTAAGGTGATGTATATGACAACAAAGGGTGATATAAGGGTCCAAAACGTATGTGATGTCAATATATTGATCATGAATGAAAAATATGACAACGCTAATAAGACGAGGAATGGGGAAAATGGGCCATTTTTGGTGATAGGTCAAGCACCACAATAGTTTCACCAAATATTGTGTCAACTTTAGTGAGAGTGCCAACTAATTTTTTGCAAGCAATTTGAAATGAGGGGGAGCATGGCAATGCTTTGCTGGCTAGAAATTGTTGACCAAAATGGCCATCAACATAGTGTTGTTGGAAACTTCACTCTCTTGATGACCTTGGTCAATATCAGGTTCTTTTGGCTACCGCTATCAATAATGAAGTGTAGTGGATTCCCATTAACCCACATGTTTAAATGGAAGAGGCACTCCCCCTCCTCGTGCTCCTATGACATTTTTGGTTGGATCTTTGTAGTTGCATTAGTAGAATTGGGTTCTACATCAATGATCTCATTTCCCTTATCCTACTTTGAATCAAATTTTGAGCCAGAGTCTGATTCTTTTTCCTTCATCTCAACAATGATTGTTCCAAGCAACATTCATGAGTGTTGTGCCAGGGGATTTTGTGGAACTCACACCACTTTCCAGTGTCCTTCTTTGACTTCTTGCTACCCTTCTTTACATGTGGCTTGGACTGGTTTTCTTGAGGTTGGATATCCATTTTTTGTCCTTTTTTCTTTGAGTTGGGGCTGTTGTTACAATGCTCATGATGAGACCTCCCATCCTCCAACTAACCCCTTAAGAATTCACTATCATTTATTTTTGTAGGTCCCCCATTTATTATAGAGAAACGTTTCATTTCTTTCTCGAGGATCCCTAGGCAAAGCATCTGGAAGGTCTATATTTAGGCTTTTATCTTTTTTAGCCAACAAAAATCCCTCTGGGCCTTCAGGCCCTTCTTCCCATGAAATGAGGTACATGCCCTTCTTGGGTCACTAAAACAAAAGGGCCTAGAAGAGGGAAATATGATGGGAATGTAATGAGCATAAAGTGGTAAGTATGGTAAGGAATGGTACGAAAACCCCTCAAAGGATCCCCGGTCACAAACCTTTCTTCAAAGGTTGGCCACTTACTAGGAAATCTATGACACTAACCAAGGTGAAACAAGGTCAAAGGCATAATGTCCAAGCAGACGTTCTATAATCAAACGCAGCTTAAATACAACATGTTTAAATTTCTCAAATATTAGGGTGATTACCTACCACAATACATTACTTGTATTGCATGTAAAAAAAAACATTTTCCTTCCAGAAGCTAGTTGGTGTGGTGGATGCGCTGATAATGGATCAAAATTTGGTGATAGATCGGGCTTTTGTATGTGCAAGTGGGCACTGCTATTCATGTGGTCTCTCAGCACTCCATATCTTCAACCTGAGGGCCTCAAGACATCATATCCTTAGTTATCCCACAAAATGGGGATAACATCTGGCTCCTACTTTGGGACATGTGCTCGTCGTAGAGTGCATGAGAACCGCAACATTTCCTGGTAGACATGTGCCTACACTGAAACAAAAAATTGAAAAATCTAGGGTGGTTATATCTCCCATCCTCCATATACATTAAATTCCAAATGGAAACAAATCTAGAAAAGAAAATTATAGCACTTTTTTCAAAAATTTATAAATTAAGCATGAAATCAGTATGCAAATAGAGAAAAATGAAATATGAAATCCATATAAACTAATATGAGAAATCAATATGCAAATCCAAGGAAAGAAAGATGACCTACCTACTTACCTGGGGGCCTTGGGGCCCTGAAGATCAAGCGATAGGTGATGTCAGGTGATGTCATACAACCAGTGCAACCAGTTGATCATCTCGTCAAAGTGTCTCCCCCTGTGCTTAATTATGTAAAACAACAAATAAAATTCAAGCACATAATGATCATGAGCATAAATAGATGTATAATTAATCATAAAATGAAACTCATGGAGATGGGTAGGAGGGAGGAAATCATGCTAGAAAGAGAAACCACCAGCCTGGTCATCATTCCTGAAGGTGTAACCACAATCCTAATCAATCCATCTCTGAAGAGGGATATTATATGTATAATATGGCTCATCTTCATCCTCATGAACATGATCGATGCTTCCTGAAGACTAAGAATATATGAGAGATCCCAAGGAGACCTCATGATTTCCTTAAGAAGAAAGGATGAGGTAAGGGATAGGCTCAAGTCTAGAGAAAGAAAAAAATGACCTCTTCATCTGTGAATCCATGTAGAAATCCTCAATATGAAAGTACTTCCTCTTTGTAGAGTGAGCCTCTGATCGCTCTGAGATGGCCACATCCTGGTATTCTTCCAAAATTCAGGATGAAAGTGGTTGAGAGTCCTCAAATAAATATGTAATCATGTCATCATCAGGATCCCAAACATATGAATCATATACGCATGAAAAGTAGTCCTCTGAAGATGACAACTCAAACCCCTTTTCTTGAGGGCTACCCTCAATGTCGTAAATGGGGTCTCTATCGAAAATGAGATAACAAAAATCCCACTTGTGTATTCCAGTTTGTATGAAAGTTTCTATATGCTCATCAACCATATGTAAAGGTTATTTCGCAAGACCATCAACAAAAATTACCATCTCTTTGTCTTTGTGTGCAGGAGGAGTAAAGGCATGGATGTCTTCATCAAGTGGAAGGGCAAATGCGAGTGCTTCATCTTTGTCAAATGTATCATCTAGATCTTCAACATGAGAAGATTTATTGGGATCTTCTTAGTAACTTTCGTCATATGTCTGTCCTTTGACCACTTCTTCCTTTTCAAGGTCTAGTTCTTTGGCAGGAAATAACTCTCTTATACGATTCATCATTTTGTCAGCAGCCTTTTCCTTTTCCATTTGTAAAAGTGTTATCTTCGAGGCATAATGAGTTCTAGCTTAGGGTTCATCCAATGGTGTCATATTTCCATTGACTGAAAAGACACCTCAATGGACTCGTCGGATGAGATCAAGGCTCATCAAAGGATGGAAAGGGGAAACAAGGAAAGGTGGGTTCTGGGAAGGTGGAGTCGCCAAATAAGATTCAAGAAGAGTTCATCAAGGGTGGAAAGGGAACATTCTTTAGGTGGAATCCCCAGGAAAGCCAAGGAAACAACTTTGGGATAGCTTTCCAAAGTGTTGTTAGTGTTTGGAAGAGGATTCAAAATCCTCCCCGGCAATGGTGCGAAAATGTCATGGCACAAGTTGTAGGTTGGTAAAAGTTTGAACCAACTACACAAATGGCGACAACTTTGAGAACACCTACCCACTGTCACCTTAGGTAGGTATTCTCGTCAGTTTAGAGATGATAGAATCACCTCAAGGGGGGAACCCTGATGACCCTAGGGGGAAATGAGATGGAAAGTGAGATGTATGAATGGAAGCCCATGTAGGTCAAGTTACTAGATGGAAGAAGGCTTAAGAATGAGTCTCGGGAAATGTTTAAGGTTTCTAAGTCCTTGGGTACTTGTTGAGATTGTTTGTACCTGCTCAAGACACAAGAAAAACAAACTATGTGCAATATATATTAGGTGGAAAAGCAACTTAATCTTGTTGTCCCTAATAGAAGCAATAAACAAATATGTATATCAGCAATGAAATCAAGTAACTGCTGTAGATTAAACCACTTAAAGCATCGAAGATTAGTTGAGTTATGAAGCATAAAACATGTAGCTAAATTCTCAACACTTTAGCATGACTTTAGTATATATAAAGATAAGTTTTCTTAGTATATTTATGACAGTCAAGTGGATGTAGCATTGTTTTTCTATAGCATCAACTTTTACCCCAAGAAATCAGCCAAAAGATTGCCCAACAATAGCTAACATCAAGTAGATTAATAATAGCAACTTTCCAACTAATTTAAATGGTAAAAGAGTGAGGAATTGAGCTTGAAAAAGAGAGTTTGTTGCAGCCTTAATGGTTGTAGCATAAATTTATAATAGAAATAAGAAACACTTAGCCAATTGAGACGCCCTACGGGCCATAGCAAGCCTAGAAAATCAAGGAAAGAAAGCAATTTGAACAAATTGATTCCTTCATGTTTTCATGTATCCCAATGCAGTAATTTTATTTCTCCAATGCAAATTAAAAATGATTAGTGCCTTACTATTGGGTTGTGGGGTCAAATAATGTGAAGACTATACTGGGTCCTTGAGGGTGTAAATCCTCTTACTCCCCAAGGCAAGCTAGGTCCACTAGGAAATGCTAAGATTGTGTAAGCCCTTTAACTTCTCTTAGCAAAAACCTTGTGCAACAATATGACCTTGGATGTAAGATATTGATCCATAAAGAACCTAGGGGTGTAATCCCTTTTACTCCCTAGGGTTTGTGAAACAAACAAAGGTGAACTTGGAGGGTATACGTCCTTGTATTTCTCCAAGCAACCTTGCAATTAATGACCTTTCACAAGCAAACAAATGAAATCTTGGGGAGGGAGTATTCCCTTATACTCCTCCAAGGGTTCATCCACTAACAATTATGGAAGAATTAAGAATTTTAGACAACAAGTGCATAATTTCCTTACCAATTCCAAATAAATGCAAGATTAAACCCTAAGTGACCAAGAAAATTCCATGAACAAGCATGAGAAAAATCCTCCAAGTGTAGCGCACCACTTTTATCCATCTATAGCAAGAGAAAACCATAACAATGACAATAGAGAGATGAAATTCTCCAAGTGTAGTGAAAATTTCAGCTAAGTATCCTTCTCCATAAGGGAGAGTTATGTTATCAAATCAAATTTACATGATCTCTATATATACAAAAGTCTTAAAACATAATTTTTCCACTTGGCAAGGGTAAAACATAAGATAAGGGGTCAACAACCCTTATCTTACCCCTTGAACCAAATAATAATATTTAATTTTCACTTTAACAAATTAGAAACCCTAAAACAAGATGATGTCACCCCTTTAGGAAGACGTTTTGGCACTAGAAGAAAGTCGTTGGAGTTGGGAAAGCATGACAAGGCCTCCAAAGGCCACTTTCCATCTCTCCAAGCTTCTTCTTTATGGTTCAAAGCCTTCCTTCCTTCAAAATGTGCCATGTGTCAATGAACAACACCTCCATCACCACCAAACCCCCTCAAGCATGACATCAACCTTTCAAAAGTGACGTTTTACCTCTCCTAGGCAAGTTGTTTTGGTACTAGGGACTAGGAAAGGTCATCCATGATGTCTTATAGGCTTACAAAGGTAAGTCATCATTATCCAAAAGGTGGGCCCTTGGCATCTAACCTGTGGGCTTCAAGCCCCATGGAAGCCTAAGCTAGGCTTGTTCCTCCAAAACTGTCCACCAACAATGTCCTGCAAAAAAAAAGGGTACGCCCTCCAAAGACCTCAAGTCAAATATATCATGACAAGTGTAAACCACATCTAGTAAACAAGGCACCTAAGCATGTGCATCAAAACTACCTCATCAAATTAAACAAATGCTCAAAGACCCTATACAATTGATCAAGTTTAAGTGTGGGAGGGGTCTCATAAAAGTCTTATTGGGTAGACCAAAGCCCTCAAGTAGAGGATGCTCCCAAGGATGGCCTTTCAAGGTTATGTAATGGATGATGAGGTGGAAAGAGATTTAGAATTCATAGTTCAATGAGTTTCATGACACACAAGGGCTCGCATTATCTCATTTATGGGTGCCTTTGTAGAGGGTATGTGGTACCTTTGTTTGCGATGCGCTTTTTCCAAGCTTGTCTTATTGTCGTTCTTTCTTCTTTGCTCTTCCTTTCTCTTTATATTTCTTTCATTTTTTAAAGAACAAGTTTAAGGCCATTGTCCTGGCTTGGTGTCCAGATAACGACAATGTCATTCACAAATACCTCACAGAAATGAGAGGGTGGATTGTGATGATATCCCCTTTATCTTAGTTATGTAACTAAGAACCCCTACCTTGGCTTGGTAACCAGATGATGATAATTTCATACCGATAAATACCCATGACCATGATAGGTCAGCTCGTGATGAGACCTCCCATCCTCCAATTAACCCCTTAAATATTCACTATCATTTATTTTTGTAGGTCCTCCATTTCTTATAGAGAAGTGTTTCATTACTTTCTCGAGGATCCCTAGGAAAAGCATATGGAAGGTATATATTTAGGCTTTTATCTTTTTTATCCAACAACAATCCCTCTGGGCCTTCAGCCCCTTCTTCCCATGATGGGAATGTAATGAGTGGAAAGTGGTAAGCATGGTCAGGAATGGTACGACAACCCCTCAAGGGACTCCCAGTCACAAACCTTTCCCCAAAGGTTTTCCACTTCCTAGGATTCTTCTTCATCTTTCTATTCCTTTTAGACTTCTAGTTATGGGGATCTATACTTTCACCAAATGAGGTATAATGAAGAAGAAGAAAATTCACAGGTGAAGAAGATAAAGGGTCTGGATCACTTTGAACATTTGTAGTGGACAATAGCCAAACTGGTAGCCCCACACTCAGTCCTGAAATATTCAAGGTGGCCATCAAGGAGGCAACAACATTTCCCATGAAAGGAAAAACACAAGAATTCCCTTGGGAAGGGATCCCTTGGTTGGTACCTACAAAAGAGTTACTTGGAATGTGACCACTACCAGGCATGATTGAAGAGTTCATCTTGAAATTGGTGTTTTGAGGGAAGTCAACTAGGACTTGGACAAATGGAGGAAAGCCTACATTCGTCATATTTTTTGTTCTTGGGAAAGGAGTGCTTCTCATCGGCATGTCAAAATTCAAAAAAACTTTGCTTCCCATAGATGGAAGAGACGCAGGGATTTCCCCCCCTCCAAACAAAAAGGTAGAGAAATGGGTAAAAGAACTTCTTAATGACATGTTAACATTGGGGAACATAGGGGTGTGTTGGATGTGGCATGCAACATTCCAATGGACAACATCCTAAAAGAGAAAACATCACAACCATATGAAGTGGAAGGTTGATTCCCAATGCTACTGTTTATCATGAGAGGAGAAGTAACTCCGCTTGAAGCTTCCAATGTGGATGGGAATGCGTTGTCATAGGGACACTTGGAATGGGAGGATTGACTCCTCCACCATACATAGTTGACATGGGGGTATGGGTGCCCCCAACCTAAAGTACTAACAATGTTATTCATTGTAGACCACTGGTAAAGAGGGTTTCAGTTTGCGATGTAACCTTGATTATCAAAACTATGAGTGTAGAAGAACTAGGGTGTGAAGACTGGTGAGGGGTGGACTATAATTTTCCACGGATGGATTGGGAATATCTTTGATTTTGGGTGGACCAAGATTGTCCTAAGGGGGAGAAGATGGAATCCTCCCAGGAATTGGTACGTGGCCATATAAATCCCTCAAACACCCTTTGGTTGATAATTCTTCCTCACTATGATATTCTTATATCGGTTCCTCCCTTGTGAGACTATCAGATGCAACTTGGGTCTCTTCTATTGGCTCACACGAAGGAGAGTCAAACTTGTCAAGCCTTCACCTTTAAGAAGGTGAATCCATGCTTTTAAGTAAAATACCTCAGGTCCTTCTAGATCATCGGAGCGGTTGGTTAGATACTTTGAATAAGATGTTCAAAAGCGACAATACAAAGACAACCTAAGGCTGACTAACAATCAAACAAGAAGTACTCTACTATAAATTTCTTAAGATAAATCAACAAGCAAAACTACTCTCCTAAATTTCAGTTCAGAGTGGTTAGGACCTGCATTCGAAACAATGAAGAGTAGATGAAGAAATCCTTGTAGAAGTTGGATTGGGATGAGTAGGGCCCAAGACCAACTTACAAAGGTGAGGGAGACGATTATGGAAACCTACTCATAACAATCACACAAGGTGCAAGTACCCTCATAAAGGCATGCACCTTCAAAGGGAGTTGAAATGGAGATTATGTGTTTGTCCCAAGTACTGCAAGCACTTCCCACTTGTATTCACCCATGCAAAGTTTCCTGGGAAATAAAACTAAGGTTACTAATTCACAATCGGTGATCGAGTGGAACAATTGTGGGTCAAGACTATGCATATGGGTAGGGAATACATGACTCAATCCTCTACTTAAAGCTCTGGAGAGAAGTGGTGTCACCCTGAGGACTTGCCACTTCAATCTAAAACCCCCATACACATAATAATCACACCAAACAAGTGAAGAGGGGATATCTACTCCACTTGCTTAACTTGATCTCATGCTTGACACCTATGTTATAGGTGCTTTCCCGGAAAGTACTTCTTGTTAATAATATATTTCACCCGTTAATCAAATCCTAGTTTGTTTTCCAACCTTGGAGAGTTTATTCTCCAATTCTACACCTAGACTATGTTGGTTTCTATTGGAAAGAAAAAGAGTCTATTTGATTTTAGATTAAACATTTATTTTAAACGATGTTGGTTACTCAAGGTAATGGTAGTGCAACTTGTGATGTTTTGAAACTCTTACAATTAGAAACTTAATAACACTAGAAACTTCAAAACTTTGTTCATATTCTTCAATGTACTCGGTTTCAAACAAGCATAAAGCATGACCTTTGACAACCAAAAGTAAAATGCAAAGCAAACATTACTTTTGTATTTTCTCTTTTGAAACTATGACAATGTAATCCTACCAAACAAGCAATTTAAACAAGAAATGCAACTAAAAAGCACTACTTGAAATACTACCATAACCTCCATACATATTCCTTTGTTCATGGGTCACTCAAGACTACTTCATGACTCCAACACTTTTCACACAATAGGATGACGAAAAATAAGAGATTTGGGCCTCAAATGCTTGAAAAGGAGAAATTACTCAGGAAACAAGGGCTTTATGAGGGTTGAAGGTCATAAAAACCCAAAGGAAAAAACCACCTCTAATTGCTTTAGCACAAGGATATCAGAATGATAGTCCTGCTACTGCATCAATGCTTTGTTTTTCCTTCCATTTAGGCCTCTTTTTATACCATTGTATGTTGGTTGAGGTAGTTTAATAAGGGTTTTAGGAAGTTACATAAGTAGTTTTCCTATAAACCTCCCTCAGGAGAGCGTGATTTTCACAAAATTTATGTTTTTTTTTCACTTTTTAAGGTACACTCTTCTTTTGTAAGCAGGAAGGGTGTTGTTATAAGCAAAATTTGTTCGTTGGGACAGATCCGACCTATTTGGTTGTGAAGCCAGTTACAACCTTTTTTATAGCTCGGCATGAGGCAGAGACTACTCGCACCTCAGGTGGTCCTTCGCCTGAGTCGGTAATGAAGAGGAAAGAGGAGAGGTGAAAGACTTACAAGAAGTATTTCTCAGGACCACCCACCCTGGGTGTTGTCCTCCCTCAGCTTCTTGGATGGCCAAAATGGCTTGGGGGTGAAAATTATGGACAATAGGATGAAAATAAGCTCGTTGATTTTTTGGACAACGAACTAAATAAATCGACAAGCGAGTTGTTCACTCCCTTAAAGCATTGGAAAATGGCCCACACTGGGTTCTCGGGGTAAACCGGTGTCTTGGATGATTAACCAATGGATGCCTCAAGTGAAAGAGTGCAAAACAAGGGTGAAAATTGAGCTTAAAATCTACAGCCAAGTCCTTTTAGATGGTTGTAAATTGCGAACAACAAGTTGTTCAAAGCTTTTAAGACAGGAAAACAAGCCCAGAATGGCTTGATACCCCACGGGGTGACCGAAGAAATGATCCCAGAAGATTGTCAAATCGAAAAGGGGGGTGTAAAAGGGGATGAACAACCTTTTTATAAGTTGTTACAGCTATGATATAAGGGAGTATTTACAACTTCAATTTTTGGTTCGTGCGTGAAGGGTGGAATGACGAAAGGTTGACTTTAAATGTATTTTATTGGTGAATTTTTTGTTATTAACACATGCCTTGGCCACCACACTATTTTGAAGGTTATCTCGATCAAGCAAACACATCCCAGAACTGTGCCAACTAGTATAAGAAGAGTAGTCCTAGCAGACCACAATGGTTAGGTTGAAGAGTGCCCCAAGCAGTTCCGAGAAGCAGGAATTGGCCACTTCTCATCGCTAGTTCTTTCGGGCTCTTAAATCCGCTTGGATGGAAGAAGGATACCTAAGAAAAAAAAGAGGCCCAGGACCCCCCTAAAGGGAGTTTTAGTTGAGCTTACCCAAGCAGAGTAGTATTCCAACCAAGCTAAGCTAATCAACTCCTTGACCATGTGGTACTAAGGAAAGACCACTAGATTTATACTAACTAGAAAACTTCTGAGGGGCTCTTGATGAAGACTCCCTGGCTTTGACTCTTACTATCCTACAAAATTGAAATTGCTTGAAATGAAAAATCATGCCATCCACATGGCGAGGTCACGTCCTGATTTCACAAGTGTGCCTCTTGGTCATATATGTCACATATGTGACATATATGTCACGACTAAATAATATGTATATGTATGTAGCTAAATAGTATAAGTTTTTGTTTTGAGTGTATGGGGCGGATCCCTGAATTGTTTTCAAGTGTTTTGCGGCTTTTTGAGTGTATTTAGCTTGTTGATTTTTGTATGACCCCTTTAGGGGTAGCCACCTGTAGATTAGTGAATGAAAAATTATACAATGAAAATATGACAAGATTAACTAATTTCAAGTAACGATTACACCATTCAACCCAAAGGAATGGGTTGAGGCTCTTTGCGAGCGGCAAGGCCACCATGTGCATGAAAGACCTAATTGATTCCTTGTATGGGGATTGGAAGTTTAGTGTTTGAAATTTAGAAATCGTGATGATTATCTACGCAAGTATAGATCAGATTTTATGAAAATAAATTCACAAGTAAATTACTCAAGCTATCTACACAAACTAAGCATATAAACACTGGTATGTGTGCCAAAATTTTGGAATGAGTGCAAATGATATATAAAGTGAATATGAGAATGATTAGGTAGATTTACTGATCAAATTTGATGTTTTTTCTTTGTTGTCCTGTTGACCCATTTGCCTCAAACAGGCCTTCAAGTGGTCCCCAACCCCTTAGGAGAAGCAGAGTAGGTAACCAGTTATGTCCTTTCCGGTAAACAACGAAATTTTAGTATTTATGTATGGAAAAACTGAATTAAATGTAACAAAAATTTGCACATAAAAGGTATATAATAGCCAACTAAGATGGTTGTCCCATGGGGGGAAATTGACCAAAATGACCAATTTTCCTACTTGGAACGGCAAGGTTAACGATAGAAAAACATAACAGAAATATACATGAATGAAAAGAGTAAGCAAACAAGTATGAACAACCAACTAAAGGGCTTATTTGAGGGTTGTCCTAAGGGGCCCTAGGACTCCCAACCACTAGCTAAGGCTGAAAACAACTGAGTACTTCAGAAAATCTGCACTAAAACACATCAAACAAGTTAAACCAATATGTTATAAAATGAAAGCAAGAAAGTTAAACCCAAGGAAGCAACAACAAACACCTAGCTAACCAATCCCTCCTGGAGATAACTAACATAAAAAACATTTACTTCTACCCTTCAACCCTTAACCAACAAGTGACACATCCAACAACTAAAATCTAACAAGTATCACACACACAAAGTGTCTTGGAAAATTTTAGCAGAGCTTTGTTACTATATTCATCCTCCTTTTTTACAATGTCAACCCTCTTATTTATAAAGGAGAGGTGAAGGCTTAGGGTTAGGTCACAAGACACTTGTCACTTTTGGAAAAGTGACAAGTGGACCAACCCTAAAGTCTTTTTATCTTTTTACCAAAAAGTAATCCTATCCAAAATGTATCTTATCCAAAAGGGATCTTATCCTAAAGAGAAGATTATCCAAAAGGGGAATCAAATCAGATTTGATTTGACCCTTTAATTGTAATGTATACATGCCAAAAAGAAAACTTATGCGAGACTACATATTACAAAAAGTCATTTTTCATAAAATGACAAAAATTGATATGCCACATCATCATTTGCCTTGGGATTTGTGCCACCCCAAAGGATCTTTGATTGTTGTCATGTTTTGCAGCTGTAGATGAGGTGGTTTAGGACAATTCCATGCCATCCATAGCTGTCGGATTCATCGGGATGAAGCCCCAAGGTGTGGGGAAATTGTTGAGTTGCTTAGGAGGGAAAGGGGCATAAGGGCTTTGGTCGTTGTAAGTAAGGAAATACCCAATGTTCAAGCACTTTTCAGACCTAATTATGCCCCCGCTTTGCTGCCTATAAGTTTCCTTGTGAGTTGGTTGAAGCATGGCTTTGATTTGGGCTTGTTTCGGTGAGGGGACCCCCTGGGCCTAAAACTTGAGAGGATTTTCCCCTATACCAAATAGCCATAAAACAGATTTTTATTTTTCCCATGTTATATCTCTATCCACTTCCTTTTGTTTGGTGCAAATTCGACTCCGGATGAGTGAGATATGGCCTCGTGAAGGTACGCGGGAAGGAGTCGGTCGAGAGATTGATCATGGAAAATTTTGAAATTGGGGAAAATCTATGGGCTAGACACCAGAATTGAAAAGCTTCTACAGATCTGCATACCTATAGCTGAAATGGGTTTTTCTCATCCGGGCCAATTTGGCCTCAGAGAGCCCCAATTACGCCTCCTTTCGGCGCATGCTTATCGGGCCAATAATGAGTCCCTGTCGCTCTGGGACATGCCACTAAAATTTTGGGCTGAATTTACAGAGGTGAATGCCATGGATGCATTCCTAACTTCTCCTCGATCATTTCGACTATTCACGAGCAAAAATCCACCTCCATATGGGGAAGTTATGCAATTAAAATGTCTAGTAACTCTTAGGGGTGCGGGAATTTAATTTTTAATATATAGTTCTAATATATAATAAAATTTATTAAAAAAAAATTAATACACATTTAAATAAAATTATATTTTTTAATATATATATATATATATATATATATATATATATATATATATATATATATATATATATGTAATAAAACAAAATTTAAATTATAAACTAAACTATAAATAAAACATATATACAAAAACATTCTAAATCAAAATTAACCCCCCCAGGTGCCACCCCTGGTTGCCCATACGACCATGTTGAGACCCAACCGAGCCAACGAGGATACGAGATGAGAGGAAGTGGAGAGGAGGGGAGGGAAAGGGCTCATGAGAAGGGCGTGTGGAAAGGTGGTGGTAAGGGGGTATGGGTGGAGGAGTCTGGTTGTACGCGCAGAGGGAGGAAGGCGTGTGGAGAGGAGGAGATGTGTAGAGGGGAAAGGGAATCAATGCAGAAAGGGAGAGGGTTCTGGTGCATGGGGGAAATGGGAAGAGGGGAGAGGGAGTGAGCAGAGGAACTGGGCATAGGCTAGTGGAGGACTGTGCGAGCAAGGAATGAAGTGATGAGTTGGGGGAGCGCAAGGGGGTGGAGAGGTAGTTGTGCACACATGTGGGAGGAGTGGAGGGTGGAGGTAAGGGGATTGTGGAATCAGGGGTCAAGGGATAGGCATGTGGGGGAGAGGAGAAGGGGAGGGCGCGCGTAGAGAGGTAGAGTGGTGGTTGGGAGAAGGGTTTGTATGCGGGAATGGGGAAGGTTGTGGAGGTGGAGGGAGGACCTGTGCGCAAGCTGGGAGGAGGTGGTGGTGGTGCCCAGGTGGTGGACAGGTTTCCAGCCACCCCCATAAATTAATTTTTGATTTTTTTTTTCATAAAGTGGGTTTTTCACTTTAGTTTAGGAACGGGAGGTCATGGGTTTAAACCCCCTCCCCTCCTTTTGAATTTTTGGGCCATTCCTGGGGTTTACTAGGCAAAGGAAAAGGGAGGGGGTTGGGTTTCAAATCCCAGGGCCTGCAAATGGCATGTACAAGCTTCCATACTCAGCCAAAAAACATAAATTTACTTATCTAAAAGGGCCATGGGGGCTTGGGCCTGGTTCCCAAGAGGGGTTTGAATCCCCTCCCCTTTGAATCTTTTGCACACATAAAACTAATTGAATTCACCAACCAAAAACATGAACCATCAAACATGACATTTGAACCAGCAATCAACTTGAAATCTAAACTAGCACTAAGACAATCATCCTTAAGGCAGAAATAACACTCTTCTATGCAAAAATTTCACCACAACCAACAAGTTTTTTTCCTTTTGAATTGGGACTGACAGAGGTTTACCTAGCTCAATTTATGAAGATTGTTGCATGGTGTTGGTTGGCTCCCCATTGCAGAGTTGTACCTGCTTCCAGAAGGCCTCCTTCTGCTGCCATTGAAGCCTGTTGCAGAGCTCCCTCTCCCCTTGGCCAAAATGCCAAAATGACTTGAGAGAGGGGAGAGGAGAGGTTTTGTATTTTTTAATTTTTTCAAAAAATCAAATTCCCCAAAATTGCATGGGGTGGTTGTGTGCCCTCTCCTCAATTTTCCAAAATTTATGAAATTTTTTTATAATTTTTTCCAATTATTCTTTTAATATTCCTTGAAAATTGTGCAAGTCAAAGCTTGACTTTGACTTTGACTTTGACCTTGTTGATGTTGACTTAGCCCCCAAAAGGTTGCCAGGTGAGACAGAGTCGGAATCAAACGTTGGGCACATCGTTGGAAAGGTATCGACGAGCCCGGCGATAATATTCCATCACCAATCTGAAATAATGCCACCTCAGCCCTCAATTTCAGCCCAAAACAATGGCCACTTAAAACCCCTGACTTGCTAGTGGGCCCACATGACACCCAATCTTGCGAAAGGCGCCAAATTGCCATACGATATCCAATCGAGGAAAATGAGGTATCGTTGGAAAGGTATCAACGATTAACTTGACAAGATGGCCATATAATTGTGTTATGGGGCCATTAATGGCTCTTTTAGCTGTCATGAAACCTTGTTACGCGAGTCGGTTGCCCCCCCTTTGCCCGAAATAATTAACCAACTTGTGACAGCTCTAACCGGGCCATCCAAGGTCAAAATGAGGAAAATGAGGATCCATTGCAAAGGTATTTGAGTCTATTACAGCGTTTAATCACTGAATATCTGATTTAAAATTATTTACCAACATTTTTTAAACCCAGAAGCACTGCAACCAATGTGGTGTCTGAAATTAGTCATGAACTTGTGAAAGCTCGTTCTTACCAACCAGGGGTCGAAACCAAGCATGGGATATACCGTTGGAAAGGTCTCACACTTGAATACACCATTTCTAGATTTTATTTTCCTTTTGAAACAATATTCTGAACAGAATCAGAGCAGGAGGTCACAACTATTGGTTTTGGCCATTCAGGTGAGGCTAACTTTATGTCCTCCGTATGGGGTCATATGGACTCGGAATCAGGCTCATGATAGCCCGTTGGAAACCTTGTCCTGATCCATACAACATAGAAACATTTTTTTTCCAAAATTGTGACCATAATTCATATTATCCTTTCCGAAAGGACCCCATCCCCAAGAGACCCACCTAGTGACAAGCGAAAGGGGCCAACGTTAAAATTCTTGCAAACTGCGTGCTTAGCTCATAAATCTGAACTGAATAGTATTGACATGAGGATTTATGATGTGGGAGGGTTCACAAGCCTTTGAAGTTAGCCAACTGATATTCTTTCAAGGGAAGAGGCCATAGTAACTATGACCCCCGCCATTGTCTTCGACTGGAACCATAGCACCAAGGGACGTTTGTGGAGCAATGACAGTGTAAAACGCCATGTTGAGCCCAAAGCAGATTTTTGGGTCAACATTCTTGGCACCATAGGGGAAATTACTTCCAAATCATGTAGAACAATGGGATCACCCACGTGACAGGCGAGAATACTCGGTGGAAATTTATACTTTCAAAGTGACCGATGTGGGTGAGGGGGGGGGATTCAACTGTAGTATAAGGACCATTTTTCACAATAGAGATAACTGAAGATTGAAAGTGGTGAAATAAAGATATACAACAGAATGTGTACTGAGATTCACATAAGATAGAAGAATGGGAATAATGACCCGGGCTTTGTTGAGCAATGTGGCTCAAGTGACATGGGTCCCTCACCCGGATTATGGTTTAACTGTGAGAATCGAGGCTTAAGGTGAACCTTGGCTCAACACAAAGTCTCATGCATACCTTTAATTATCGACACACAAAAAAACAAATAGGAATTTTTTGAAATCAACGACCCATTGGAGAAAAACTAGCAAGCAAACCAGTCAAACAAGGGAGTAAAGAAATATAAAAAACCTTTGGCAGTAGGTGTTGAAATATCAAGTGATCACAAGTGATGGAACTTTGTAGGAAAAACGACCATTGCTTGGAGAAATCATATTGTAAGTGGTCAAATAAAGTGCAATTGCAATCACATAGCTATGTAAGTTGTTTGAACACATATATATTTATAAAACTTTAGACTTTAATATATTTCATTCTCGTTTAAATAAAAACAACACGCGCTTAATTCTCACTGTCGATGAAGTCTCCCATTAAATCAAACGATCCTAATCTCTTGAGAATTATGGAGTTTCCTACTCGTTAAAGAGTCAAATGACTAAAATACTACATTCGAGAAATCAGGTTTCGGAGTTTCGCAATGCAGACATTTCAACATACAACAGTTCCAAAGTCCTGATAGCCGAAATCGTGAAATCGTCTTAAGTTCTAAACCAAACTAATTAAAGATTAAGAATGATTAATGATTAATTAATCATATCATGATTTTGCGTTTCAGGGATTCTGCCTCGAAGGACTTTCAAAGTCCCGATGGCCAAAATCACAAATCTGTCTTAGGTTGATCACGATTATCTAAAGGGGTTAAACAAGATTAAAGTTAATTAATCACATCGCGATTTCCCGTTTCGGGGATTATACCTTGAAATGTCATAAGATATCCCGATATCCGAAGTCGCGAAATTTTCTTAACGATAAGTGTGATTAACAGACGAATTAACGATGATTATCACGTAATTAATCCTTTGTTAATGAATGACTCGGATAAATTCAAATTTCAGCTGTGCTTTTCCCAAAAATTAATGACATTAATAGTGATTTACAAAAATAATTCCAAGTGAGATCCTAGACCACCGCTGAAATATTATTCATTTAGGAAAAGTAAATGCTTCATCGGTAGAAGTACTGGGAAATTGACGCAATTAAAGGAAAAGGATATTGAATTTCAGTTTTCATTATGCGTTTTCACTAAGCAGTAAGTTTTCAAGGTAGTAAACTTTGTGCATTCCCTGTGAACAGATAACAGAGCTATGAAACCTGATATCATGGCTCCTCGAAAAGAAACTAAAGGGCCTGGTGAAGGATCGACCCAGAACACAGATATCCTTTCTGACACCTCACCCAGAAGCATAGACGTCGCTAAATCATGGACGCAAGTGTTCAATATTCTGCAGTATGAATTGGTCAATTGCCCGGACGACTCAGGTGATGATGAGACGGAGGACCTAGATACCAAATGCAAAATTGTTGCCCAGTCCGAACTACATAAGATAGCGACGAGGCCTAGGCTCTTTCCCTACAATGATATGATCGGTTGGGCGTTGGAGAATGTGGATATCCCTACCAGAACCATTTTAAATTCACAAAAGGTTGTAGTTGGGTCTTTTAGGCCAAAACATCTATAAGTGATGTACAAATTGTCTCTGGTATCCAATTTCATTTACAATGCCAGTTTCCTAGTAGATTTTAACAAGAAGGAATGTGACCAATACAGAAAAAAACTTCCCGATTTAATTAAAGACTGGTACTCTCGCCCCGAGAAGTTCAAATCCGATTCCCATGGTATATACCCAATCACCGCACTAAAACCTCACATAATGTACATAGCAATGATAATGTGTATACTCTACGGGAAGGAAAACACAACCCATTTCTCTTTACCATTGGTACCTATTATACACTTAGTAGCAGAGGGATATTCTTTTGATTGGGCCAAGATATTGTCAGGCAGTTTGGTTCAAGAGATTGCAAGATATCAGTCACTAAGAGCCAAGGGGAAACTGACCCAATTTTTCATGTCGGCTTATATTATGGACGTCGTCTGTCTTATGATGCCTTTTCCACTAATGGGTTGGAGCTAGACCCCAAGTAGTGTTGAACCCATACATATTTATCATTCAAAGCTTTGGGAAGACAAGGCGAAAGATTTCTTTTATGAAATATGCAATTGGGTGGTGGTGCCAATGCACACCGCTATATATGGTTACCCACCTCCCAGAATTTCCGAAAAAATTGTGACCAATCTGGGAAAGATAGCATATTGGTACATCGAGGAGCATTTTTCCTACATTAGGGTTTTTGGTTGTTCAGTTCCTCCACATGCCATACCTCTATTTTTACCAGATCACTTGGTGTTTCGCGAAGTATCACATCAAATTGTGCATGGGGGAATTAGCAAGGAGTTGAAAGTAGTAAAAAAGAAGGTATGGCCTGTTTTTCTCATGCAAATTGGTACATATTCTCTGCTTGACTTTGGCCATTCGAAAGTTGAATCCGTGGCCTTGGAAGAAATCAAGTTGGTCGATATTGAATTTAAGAAGCATGATCCATAGAAGATCGTAGGTAACCACATGACCAAATGCAATCTGAAAAGATATGAACATGAGGATTCTCCTCGGGATGAAATATTCCGAGTGAGGTCCTATCAAGAGGTTTTGGATCAAATTCAAGATCCGACACCAAATAAAATAGACAAGTTTTATATATTCCAAAAACATCAAAGAAATGGCCTACCCGAAGTATTGCAAGGGGAAACCTCCAGCCACACAGAAAATGGAGACCCAAGGGTTAGAAACATGGAGTTATAGTGGACAGGATGCCCGAGAAAATTTGGATGAAACTGAGACCTTGATAGAGAAGGCAAAAGAAAATCACAGTCCACATCGAGTACACCAGCAACTGACACAACTGGGAAGAAAACATCCATTGAGATACATAGTCCTATCAAATCTGTCACACCTCTACAGTTCAATAGAGGGAACCCAATGGCCAAAGTTGTATTCATAGGAGACCTTACACCTATTTCAGCAGCAAAGATGCCTCCTTTGGAATTCTTCTTCAGTAAGAAGAGAAGGGTTGTGGTAAAGAGAGAAACACATCAGAAGGAGGGCACAGTTGTTAAAAGACATAGGGTTTTATTAGAGGAGTAGGCTTTAGAAGAAGAAGACTTCACTACAGAGGTCATAGGCTCACTAGGAGATTTCACGACAGCAAACCAGTTTTCAGTGAGTAGCCTAAAGGAGAAGTTGAAGCAGAAAGATATGTTGATAAGAAAATTGCAAAATCAAATGAAGACGATGGAGCAGAATGTCAGGAATGATATCGACAAGGAAGTCCAACAACTCAAATCTAGCCTTGATGAGATGCAGAAAAAGTCATAGACAAATAATGAATTATTCAGACAGCTGCAAGCGAAGGTAATCTTAACCGAAAAAACGGTAGTGGATATATCAACTTTTGAAACCCAATCTCTAGAGGTACATAAGGAACTGGAATTAGTGCAACGAATCCATTTCATCAAGGTGGAAGCTATCCCAAATCATTTCCAGGTGGTAAATCAATCCTTAGATAACATTTGTTTAAGAGAGCGAGAAGCTATTACTGCTCAGGTCACTTTCCAGGAAGTAGTTCTGTCGTTGGCTAGAGAAGGAATGTTTGTGGTTTCTAGGTTGTTTGTTTCAGAACAAGCCAAGGGGGATATAATACTCAAGACTTGGAAAGCCAATATAGTCGAAGGTAAAAAGATGGCTAAAGAAGTCAAAGAGGCTTGTGAAGAAGCTTTTCAATTACTCAACAAAGAATCATTAGGCCTCGGAAAAGATGATAGCTCTGAAATACTGGGACAAGTTGATATAGCCAAGCATCAACTCAATATCAAGACAAACATGGAACAGGCTCAGGTTGAAATATTGCTATTAAAACATATTGATATTACTCAGATAAATAGATGGCTGGTGAAGCCTAATGTGCAGCTACATTCCATAATTTCAGAGGACAAAATAATGGAAGACAGATTGCCTAAATTAGAAAAAAAATTGTATGTTTTTGAAGCAAATGACTTAACAAAACCCTCCAGGCTAGTAGCACAATTTGTGAGCAAATGTGTTGAATGTATCAAACGAGGAAAGGGCAGCACCTCCGAAAACCAATGAGGTAGTCTATACACATCATCTATATATATCGTGATTAGATATTATCTATTTCTGAGTTAGACAACAGGAAAGAAAAAAACACCTCTACCAGCATGACGAAAAGACAAAAGAGATTCAAATGAAGTGCTTTAGATTTCACTTTTTGTAATCTTTACTATTTTAGAAATAAGGAGAATTCCAACCGTTTAGGGTTGAGAACCTTTTGTATAAATATTAATTTAGAAGAATGAACAAAGGTTGCTTCATGTCGTATTGTAACTAAGAAAACTCATCCTTTGTGAGTATGAATACAAGTGCAGACAGGGATTCCAAATTTTGTGTTGTTTGAGTTATGTGCTCTTCTTGTATTTCATATTTCTAGTTTTCTTTATGTTACTCCTCGATAAGTGAATGACTGCAATTTAGTACAACATCTATTGTGATCATATTTCATTTAGTTATCTGATAAGCCAACAATTTTTCCTCTGTATTTGCTATCAGCAAATACAAGACCTGCAAGCTACTTGGAACACTATATCATATATCCTTTCAGGGGTGCATTTCACTCTTCTTCTACTATAAACAAGGTAAGATTCTTCTGTCATTGATGCCTTAGCTTGTTCAATAGTTTTGTAACTTTATTCATCACCACTCAATTTGATTAATTGACTCAGACGACGAAACATGGCCTATGTTCTGTTCAACTATTAATTTCATTTGAGGAGTTAAATTCTTACATAACTAATAGAAAGAAAAGGCACTCTTAAAACAAATCATTCTTTAATTCCTAATGCCTGGCGTTATGCTTTGAGCCTTAGTTTTAATCTCAGGAACAACATAAGCCATCATGCCATCATGGTTTTCAGCTTCACCAGAGAATGATATGATACCTCCTTAGACTTTCCCCGCTGACTTTGATTAGATAACAATCAGGTTTACTCATATTCAAGATTACATTAAGACAAAGTTTCCCAAAATGTCAAGTATGATAAAAGGGATCCTAGGAGTTCATTATTTTCAAACAGTCATACAATCAATAAGAACAATACCCTTCCCATTGAACACCAGACAAACCAAAGAGAAGAAAACCTACGACATTAAAATGAAAAAGACCAAAACCAAGGGAAAAATCAAAGAGGGGCTTATACTCCAAAATCAGTTCCAAACAAGCAAAAAGACTCAAAATTGAAACCAAGCAAGAAAAAAGGCTCAAGATTGAAATGAAGGGGATATACAAAAGCATAAAAAAAGCAACATCAAATACATACAAGAAGGAAAATCAACAACAATGAATATATACAAACAAAAAAA
The DNA here is from genome assembly GCA_009831015.1 of Picea engelmannii. Classification (NCBI taxonomy): domain Eukaryota; kingdom Viridiplantae; phylum Streptophyta; class Pinopsida; order Pinales; family Pinaceae; genus Picea; species Picea engelmannii. The sequence continues at coordinate 235,954 of ML798843.1, forward strand.
GAACAAGTGGCAACTTCTGTACAAGATGACGAGGCCTCTCAGGAGTAAAAGAACTTTAGGTGACGACCATTCACAGGGAATTGAAGTGGTTCGCCATCCAAGGTTTTTTATCTGAAATCATTTGTCCCTAAAACCTCATAGATTGTGTAAGGACCCAACCATAAAGAATCAAACTTGAGATGTTTGGATGGGGCCTTGTGTGCTTTGTCCCACAGTAAGACATCATCTCCTACTTTGTAATTTACCATTGTGGCTCTTTTATCGAAGGAACGTTTAACAATGTATTGCTTCTTTTGGAGGTGTTGGAATGCGTCCTTTCTTACCTCTTCTAGTTCGATGAGTGTGTCTAAACGATGTTGTAAAGGTTGGAAATCATCTTCTACCTCAACAATAGCCAACCTCAAGGTTGGAATTTGTAAGTGAACAAGCATTACAACATGATCTCCATACATCAGAGTGTAATGACTTTGACCCGTTGTTGTCTTAGGGGTTATATGATCAGCCCATAAAGAAAAGTTTAACTTTGTGAGTCAATTACACTTGTTATCCTTAACTGTCCTCTTAAGGATCCGAATCAGATTTTTATTTGTTGATTCGGCCAATCCATTACCTTGGGGGTAATAGGTGGAAGATAAAAAAAGTTGGATGCCATATGTAACACCAGGGTGGAGCGTGACATAGGACATGAAATTTGATCCATTATCAGTTAATATCTCAGCAGGGGTTCCAAAACGGGGTAAAATTTTACGTTCAACGGATTCTACCACATGTTGACTCATAGCGTTCCTAAGAGCGATTGCTTCATCCCACTTTGTCAAGTAGTATATAGTTGTTAAGATGAATACATGACTAGTGCTGGAAGGAGGTGAAACTAGCCCAATAAAGTCCATGCCCCATCTTGCGAAAGGGAATTGGAATTCAATAGGCCTAAGAGGTAAGGCAACTAACATTTGCTTCCCAGTGAAGCATTGGCAAGATTCACATTTTTGAACCAATAAATGGGCATATTTTTGGAGTGAAGGCCAAAAGTAACCTGCATGTAAAACTTTTGTTGCAGTGGTTTTGGCTGAAAAGTGACCTCCACAAACCCTGGAATGGCATTTTTCAAGTGCCATTTGGGCTTGGTCAAGAGTCAAGCATCGTGAAAAAACCCCATCAAGGTTTCTCAGGTAAAGGATTTGATCCTGTAAAACATACCAGACAACTTGTAAACGAAGTGTTCGTTTGGCTTTAGTATCCATGTTCGGTGGGCACACACCATTGATTAAAAAATATATGATAGACCCATACCATGGTTTTGAGGCTAACTCAGTTTTGTTAACTAGTTCTTCGAAAGAAATCGAGTCATCAACTTGAGGTGGTTCAGCTATGACCGAGGGGTGGGATTGGGTTAGCAATTCAACCAGCCTTGTCCCCCTTATGGTTTTCGTCGGTTTAATGTCCAAGTCATACTCTTGCATGTGCATGATCCATTTGGACCACTTACTATGCAATTCGGTTTGATTCAAGGAAGTAACTAAGAGAGATGTAGGCACAAAAACCTGAACTTTGTGGCCTTGGATGTAATGTCAAAATTAATCTAGGGGTTTATACAAAGAATAACCATGTTTCTCCAATGTAGAATAGTTTAGTTGGTGTGTCTTCAAATTCTAGCTCATGAAGGCGATTGGCCTAAGATTTTCCTCGTGATCCTTTTGCAATAAGATTGCATAAATTGTCTTCTCTAATGAATCAGTGTACATGACAAAGTATTTAGAGGGATTAGGACTGATTAACAAAGGGGCAGAAGCAATGGCTTGCTTAATGGATTCAAAATCCTGATGTGTAGGGGGGTCCCATTTGAACTGAATGTCCTTCTTCATAATTTGATTTAAAGGTTTGAATACTTGAGCAAAATCAGGAATGAAGTGCCTCAGGAAGTTTATCTTTCCAAAGAAAGATTTCATTTCTTTTTTGTTAGTAGGTAATGACAATTTTTTTATTGCTACCACTCTCTCGGGATCAACTTTGACACCTTCTCAAGAGACGATGTGACCCAAAAGTTTTCCCTCCATAACACCGAAAATGGTCTTCTTAGGATTTAAAGATATGCCAAACTTACAACATCTAAGAAGAACATGTCTAAGGTGATCAAAATTACTACTTCTTTCTTTGGAAAAGACTATGAGATCGTCAAAGTAGACAAGGGGAACATTGTGAACCTATATAGACCAGTTTTCGATCTTTCTCAGTTCCTAGGTTAATAGGGATGGCTTCTCACACCTTCCTAACAAATTCACTATCAATACTAGGTGCAAAGGTAGTGGCATCGTTGGAATCAAACATGGATTCCAATACGGACAAACCAGGCGGAATCTTATTTGTCTTCAATTGGATTATGTCCCTGGTTTCCTCTTCCAACTCATGGTTGATATGTAAATCTTCGAATTCCACCTTGTTTTGAAGGAATCTACAGATTTGTTCATCGGTATCAAAAAATTTCCAAGAGTCAACGTTATCAGGTAACGCGGGTCTATGTAAAATTTGGACTTTTATATCTTCGATAGACCTTACGAAATCCGAAGTGAAGAAAGAACCAGCCAAGGCCAAAGTATCAGCTACATTGTTTGTGGCCCTAGGTACGGCTTGAATGTTGAAAGATAATAACTTCTCAATAAGTTCCTTAGCCCTTTGGTGGTATTGTTTGAGGCATGGTTTATGAACTTCATATTTATCTCTAATTTGATTCACAACCAATTTAGAATCCCCACTTACCAACAAATCGTGTATTCCTAAGTCTAAGGCCTTTTGGAGGCCTTGAACTAAGGCTTCATATTCAACCATATTATTAGTGTTAGGGAATTCTAATCTAAAAGAGAAATGCATTTCCTTCCCCTTGGGATCACACAAAATGACCCCAGCCCTAGATCCGTGTTTGGATTTAGCACCGTCAAAATCCATACTTCACACCACTTCTTCCAACTCAGAAGGAGGGACATGTAATCTTCCTTAGATAACACAGTGTATGCACCCATCCCTGTATCTTGAAAAGACACATGTTTTGTATTGTAGGAAGCAGGTGCAACCTGTTATAGGTATTTTGGTTCCCCCCTAATGACAACTTCAACACCCTTATGGGGAAAGGTAAAGTGGGTTCCTTCCATTAAGTAACGACCCTTTTTTACTTTGGTGGACCACTCTCTCCCTAAAAGTATGCCATATGCTTCTGGTATGTCTACCATGATCACGTTTATGAGCATGCTCACATCCAGATCTTGGTCGTAAGTAATGGATAAGTCCTTGATGCAACCAATGGTTTCTACATTCCTTGAATCCAAAGCTAACAGATCTTTACATGGCTTGTGCATTCCAGACCGAGTCTTCTCATGACTCGAAGGGGAATGACATTGTGCCTCACTCTTGTGTCAACGACACAGTTATGGAGCACAAAATCAGAAATCAAAATTGAGATGTAGAAAGGAGGAACCCCGGGGTCTAAATCAATAACATCATAAGCTTCCTTAGGTTGGGAAGAGGACTCTTTGGAAAGAGGAACTCTTTGTTCCATTCATGGAGTAGGAGGTGACTGTAGAACACATGAAAGGTTTTCAAATTGAGGAGATGTTCTAAGAGAATCTAATAATGTCATGTGGGTAGGGTCCTTCACTACATATTCAACGACGTTGTAACGTACCGGTGTTGGGAAGTAGGGTGGTGGATTATTAGGAAAATTTACCTTGTTTGGAGTCCACATAACCTTGTTCCTTGGAAGGGAGGGTAATCTACCATTGGCGGGAAGTTTGCCTTTTTCATTGTCCTTGGGATCTCTTTTGGTATTTTCCACCCCTTGTGGAATGGTTTTAGGGGCATGACTCCTAGTTTCTACAACAAAGCTTCCGAAAGCAAGAGAATCATCATCGCAGGGAATAGAGTCTTCCATGTTAACTTGGTCATTTTGGGAAGTGGAAACAAACTTGTTTTGACTGGAGGTAGAGGGGATTTTCTAGTTCTAGACAATTCCAGGTGACGTGTATACGAGTAACAATACTCAGGATCATGGAAGTCTTGGAAAAAGTGGCACCAATCCACTTCAATAGCATGTTGCCTAGGAGGAGGTGTAGGAGGAAAAGGATTCCTTGGCCTCACAGGAGCAGTAAAATGCCAGTCATTCACCTTTCGATTAAGGGAAAGTATTTGGTTGTTCATGTTCATTAACAACTTGAGTGTTTTCGAACTTTACCTTTCTTCAATCCTTGAAGTTTGGGGAGGTGGAGATTCATACCAAGGACCATCGTTTCGAGGTACCTCATTCCTAGGCCTCCCGTTAAAATGGGGTTGTGCTAAAGGTGAGGGAATCATACCGAATTCCTCCATGTTTCTTTCAATTTCCATAGCACTAGCCTTGGCCGCATCTAAAGTTTGTATTGATTTATCTTTCAATATATACTTTACATTCGGATTCATAGCGGTCATGTAATAATGGAACAAATTGTTTCCAAATGGTTGGGAAGCAGTTGGGATCCTATTCAAGGTCAAGGTAAAGCGTTGATTAAAATTCTGAATTTTCTCCCCCTCGTGGATGGAGATGGTTGTGAAATCCCTGAGTAAGGAAGCCACATCATCCACCCCTTGGAAATGCTTCTTGAATTCTTGGATCATAGTGTCCCAATATGGGATACTATCATTGGGAAGCAAGCGATACCACCTCGTTGCTTCACCTTCAAAGGTTCTTACAAAAACTCTAACGATGACATTAAGAATTGTTATGTCCATAAGTGTTAATGCATCATAGAAATTTTGTATATGTTCCTCGGCACTCAATGTACCAGTGCCACTGAACTTAGGAAGCCTGTTTGGGGCATTCACAGGTATGTCATGAAGAGGTCTGGTCAACCTCAAAGGAGTCTCGGGTTTCCATGGCATTGCCATCAGAACAACTATGAGGGGAACAACAACAATTGTTGGAACGATGGGAGGAACAACTCGAGGATTAGTAACTATTGTTGGATTGACTAAATCTTTCTTTAGTAAGGGGGTTTGAATAGGAGAAAAGGAAGAGGGTGACTTAGCTCGCATGGTAGGTGTAACAAGTTTCCCTGGTTTCCCAGGTGTAAGTGTCTCACTACTTGTTTTATTTCGCGAACTTTGACTTCTTGTATTCATGGGGGACACTATTTCCCTAGTCTTAGGATACTTCCACCCTGCTAGCTTGCAAGGGGATCAAGTAAGTACTTTGAGTACACGAGGTGTATCACACCAACAATCCTACTCTTTCTAAAATGATGTAGATTAACCCGATTATAACAAATCTTTGTTTTGTTTTTGTTTTTTTTTGTTTTTTTGTTCTTCTCGAGGTAGAAGGTAAAGTATGATAGATTTATAACTTCTCACGTGAGTTCAATCAAGTAAAATTGGACACTGATAAGGTAAGAGGAAAGGAAAACTCAATGGTATTTTATGACTCCCAGATGCAAGGGAAATTGCAAGGGAACTGAACTAAAACAAGTACTAAAGAAAATTCCAAAGGATCACTGAAAGACCTTTTCACAAGATTATGTCAACAAGTGGGAAAAGGACCCCAAACAATTTGGGCCCAATGCTTGGTACAATTTTGGGATACAAGCAAAACTAAAGAGGTTTGCAAGTTCCCCAGTATAGTCGCCAGAAAAAGGGACGTGTTATAAACAAAATCTGTCAGTTGGGACAGATCTGACCTATCCAACTGTGAAGTCAGTTACAACCTTTTTGATAGCTCAACACGAGGCAGAGACTACCCACACCTCAGGTGGTCCTTCGCCTGAGGCGGTAATGAAGGGGAAAGATGAGAGGTGAAAGACTTACAAGAAGTCTTTCTGAGGACCACCCACCCTGGGTGTTGTCCTCCCTCAGCTTCCTGGATGGCCAAAATGGCCCGAGTCGAAAATTATGGACAATAGGATGAAAATAAGCTCGCTGATTTTTTGGACAATGAACTAAATAAAGTGAAAAGTGAGCTATTCAATCCATTAAAGCGTTGGAAAATGGCCCAGAATGGGTTCCCGGAGTAAATCGGTGTCCTAGACAATTAACCAATGGATGCCTCAAGTGAAAGAGTGCAAAACAAGGGTGAAACTTGAGCTTAAAAGCTATAACCAAGTCCTTTTAGATGGCTGTAAATTGCAGACAACAAGTTGTTCAAAGCTTTCAAGACGGGGAAACAAGCCCAAAATGGCTTGATACCCCCCGGGGTGACCCGAGAAGTGATCCTGGAAGATTGTCAAATTGAAAAAGGGGGTGTAAAAGGGGATGAACAACCTTTTTATAAGTTGTTACAACTATGATATAAGGGAGTATGTACAACTTCAATTTTCAGTTTGTGGGTGAAGGGTGCAATGACGAAAGGTTGACTTTAAATGTATTTTATTGGTGAACTTTTTGTTATTAACACATGCCTTGGCCACCACACTATTTTGAAGGTTATCCCGATCAGTTAAACACATCCCGAAATTGTGCCAACCAGTATAAGAAGAGTAGTCCTAGCAGACCACGGTGGTTAGGTTGAAGAATGCCCCATGCATTTCAAAGAAGCAAGGATTAGCCTCTTCTCGTCACTAGAACTTTCGGGCTCTTAAAGCCGCTTGGATGAAAGAAGGATACCTGTGAAAAGGAAGAGGCCCAGGACCCCCCTAAAGGGAGCTTTAGCTGAGCTTACCCAAGCAGAGTAGTATTCCAACCAAGCTAAGCTAATTAACTCCTTGACCATGTGGTACTAAAGAAAGACCACTCAATTTATACTAACTTGACAACTTCTGAGGGGCTCTTGATGAAGACTCCCTGGATTTGACTCTTAGTATCCTACAAAATTGAAATTGCTTGAAATGAAAAACCAGACCATCCACGTGGCGAGGTCACATAACAGAAATATACATGAATGAAATGAGGAAGCAAACAAGTATGAACAACCAACTAAGAGGCTTATTTGAGGGTTGTCCTAAGGGGCCCTATGACTCCTAGCCACTAGCTAAGGTTGAAAACAACTGAGAACTTCAGAAAATATGCACTAAAACACATCAAACAAGTTAAACCAAGATGTTAGAAAATGAAATCAAACAAGTTAAACCCAAGAAAGCAACAACAAACTCCTAGCTAACCAATTCCTCCTGGAGATAGCTAACATAATAAGCATTTACTTCTACCCCTCAACCCTTAACCAACAAGTGACACATCCAACAATTAAAATCTAACAAGTATCAAACACACAAAGATTCTTGGAAAATTTCAGCAAAGCTTTGTTACTATATTCATCCTCCTTTTTTACAATTCCAACCCTCTTGTTTATAAAGGAGAGGTGAAGGCTTAGGGTTAGGTCACAAGACACTTGTCACTTTTGGAAAAGTGACAAGTGGACCAACCCTAAAGTATTTTTGTCTTTTTACCAAAATGTAATCCTATCCAAAAGGTATCTTATCCAAAAGGGATCTTATCCTAAAGAGAATCTTATCCAAAAAGGGAATCAAATTAGATTTGATTTGACCCTTTAATTACAATGTATACATGCCAAAAAGAAAACTTATGCGAGACTACATATTACAAAAAATCATTTTTCATAAAATGACAAAGATTGATATGCCACATCATCATTTTCCTTGGGATTTGTGCCAACCCAAAGGCTCTTTGATTTCTTCCATGTTTTGTAGCAGTAGATGAGGTAGTTTAGGACAATTCCAGGCCATCCATGGCTGCCAGATTCACCGGGATGAAGCCCCAAGGTGTGGGGAAATTGATGAGTTTCTTAAAAGGGAAAGGGGCCTAAGGGATTTGGTCACTGTAAGTAAGGAAATGCCCATTTTTCAGACACTTTTCAAACCTTATTACACCCCCCCTTTGCTGCCTATAAGTTTCTCTGTGAGCTGGCTGAAGTATGGCTTCGATTTGGGCTTGTTTTGGTGAGGGGACTCCATGGGCCTGAACCATGAGATGCTTTTACCCTATACCAAACATCCATAAAATTGATTTTTATTATGCCCATCCTGTAGCTCTATCCTCTACCTTTACACTGCATTTAGTTTGGCGCAAATCCGACTCCGGATGAGTAAGATATGGCCCCGGGAAGGTAAGCGGGAAGGAGACAGTTGAGAGACTGATCGGTGAAGTTTTTGAAATTGGGGCAAAATTATGGACTGGACACCAGAATTGACATGCTGCTACAGGCCTGCATACTTGTAGCTGAAATTTTTTTTCCTCATCTGGCCCAATTTGGCCTCGGAGACCCCTAATTAGGCCTCCTTTCGGCACATGCTTATCGGGCCAATAATGAGTCCCTGTTGCTCTGGGACATGGCACTGGAATTTTGGGTTGAATTGACGGAGGTGAATTCCATGGATGAATTCCTGACTTCACCCTGGTCGTTTAGATTAATCATGGGAGAAATTCCACCTCCGTATGGGGAAGTTATGCAATTAAAATGTCTAATAACTCTTG
>ML798844.1:0-11163 GCA_009831015.1 Picea engelmannii
GAGGACTGATGCTACAGCAGCAAGAGACAACAACAAGGTCATCATATGTGGTTGAACTTCTTCATGCATGAGCAAGTGTGTGTGTCAGAGCTAGGAGCCATCGAAAGGAGACCTACGACATCAAGGCTCAGGTTGTAAGTTTCTCTTTCATTAATGCAATACAGTAATATGTCCTTTTCCCATAATGATGATGTCATCTTATTACATGATTCCTTGAACACATGTATAGACTAGGTATTGAATACATTAATTTGCATTTGCTGTGATTGGTTTGTGTTGTTGTGATTGGAACGACGCAAGAGCATCGGAGCAGAGCAAGGAACAACAGAGATTAAAGGAGAGCATTCATAAGGTATGTTCGCCATCCATTTCTCTTAGTTCATTTCAATAGTCTAGATCTAGGGAAAGGGTAGTATTCTGTCACGTTTTGTTCCAGATCCAGGTGATCTGGGGAGATTGGTCTGTGTCCGCACTCACGAATTTATCCTTAAACACGCTCGGCAATCTTTTCATGTTTAGAGGGTCTGAAAAGGGCTTAAAAGGAGACCCGTGATGTTTTGGGAGTCCGGAGGGTAAGTCAAAGAGTGAAAAAGACCCATGCAAATGAGGCTCAAACTCATATTCAGGAAAGACTATACGGACTCCCGAGCCTACAGTGTTGTTAGAAACAACATGGACACCATAATGCAACCAACACCTACCTAGGGCATCCATGTTTTGGTAAGCTATACCACCAAGTTGCGACACTTCTAGAGAAAATATGACGGTTCTATGTCACAACCGGATGGGATCGATCCTATATCATAAGAATAAAAGGCAACGAGATGCAACAGTTGGGATGAAATCCTACCCTATATGCTCAAGTTGATTTTTGAATTTTTTTTTGTTATGGACCGTCAATATATATATATATATTTTCGAAACTCAATAAAAATTGTCCCAATACCTGATCAAATCCCTCCCATATAACTCCTGGATCACTCTAAATGGTTTTTGGTATAAAGAAACTGATAAAAGGGCCCAAAAAAGTTTCAAAAAGAGGCCAAAAAGTCTATAAATAGAAGCTGGCAGCTCATTATCACCATTGCTGATTTGGAAATTGACTCTGGAGCCAAGAGACCCCCTTTGCCAAAGATCGTGATTTTGGGAGCTACGGTGGACGAAACAGACTTCTACTTGGACCATGTAAGTACAAACTCCCTTGTCTTGCAATTCAATACTTCATTTGTAGCATTTAGGTGTGTTTTGGGGGTGGGCGTCGACCTTAAAAACGTTGTCCCTAGGAAAACAAGGCTTGTCCAGGGACAGCCCACGGGAACCCGCGTGCAGAGACAAGCCTGCCCATGGGTACCCGCGACTGTCGCCTCGACAGGCTGCAGGTACCCCCCGCGTGATGAAAAATCATAAATTTAAAAAGGTATTGACCCTCCTTTTCCTTGGTGATGTTGGCAGGATGTATGTTTAGTGGAGGAAATGGGAGCACGAGGTCACCAATGAGTTAGTGGCTATAGACCCGAACGTTATGGTCGTGCTGACGCAGTGCGGTTTGGTGAAATTATTTTTGTGTCCGTTTATGTGCACGCAACCAAGGCTACTGAATGCCCTGGTTGATTACTAGCACCCTGATGCAAAAGGCATTCATACTAGAGGGGCAATCCTTGGTGCCCACCACCGAGGACATTTAATTTTTGACTGGCCTCTCAAGGAGAGGGGAACCAGTCAACTTTCAGACTTTTCCTGCGGGGCCGAGCAAAGTCTCGGAGCTGATAGAGGAGTATTGTGAGGCTGGGACCGATTAGAGAACTTCCTCGGTACCCATTAGTAGGATTACCAGCCTCGCCCTTCAGACTATTTTATCGCTCATTGGGTGGATTATCGGCTCTGCAGCCATGCATCAGGCTTCGCGCGCACAGATGAACTGTGTGATCTAGTGCATGAATGCACAAATTTTCAATTGGAGTACCACACTACTAGAGAGCATGAAGAGTCAGTTGTCATCTTGCAGACAGCAGACACACAAGAACTTCGGGTTTGGGACCATCCTGTGTTCATTTTTCTTCGAGAGAGTTCCATGTTTTAGTCCTCGACTGACAGTACGAGGACATCTGTCCACTTTCCCCGCAATATGCAGATGGGCAGCGTTACTACCGTGACAGGGTGGTGGAAGGACCATAGAGGCCTTCAATGTCAATTTTTTTTCTTGGCTGTCACGACAGATCCCGGCTATTGAGGACTACCCAATGTAGGGATCGACTTCTCCAGAGATCCAGTGATACCAGTGCCTCTTGGTGAGGAGCGAGGGGAGATGGGTAAGTCTCCACCTATATAGTTTTTTTGTTTGCATATGTAATTTTTATGTCTTTTTTGATATATATATAATGTTTTGGTATACCATAGTTTTTGATGGGTGAACATTTATTGCATGCAGATGTGGGACCTGTGTGACCTGCTGACTATGCACAAAACAGGCGTCGCCCATGGCCAGAAGCTGCAGCTGCCGCCACTAGAGGAGCAGCAGTAGTCGGGAACCTCCCAGTAGGAGAGGCCGAGAGAGTTCTGAGGTGGATTGAGTGGAACTTTACTGCGCTCACTCTCACAGTTCCCATGGCAGAGATAGAGGACCTGCCACCCTCTATGAAGACTCATGTTGTGGGGGCACCTCGGACATGGGTCCGATTGTTTAGGCGTTTATCCCAGGCTGTACATGATTATAACAGGGTCCACAGGCCCTGAGCAGAATTTTAAACTTTTTATGTGGCACGAGCACCTTATTGTATATATATTTTTTGAGGGTATAAGCCCGGTGACTCATTACTGTTCCCACTTTTTGAGGCACTTGCACCCATCTATGTACTCTGAGGATTTTATGATTTTTTCATCTCTTTTTTTTGTCTTATGGATTATGTGTACAAAAATGTATTTACATGTTTATGTTCATGATCTTTTTATATGTGAGCAAGATGCCAATCTAAAATGTGATTAGCTAGAGTATCTATGATTTGATTTAAACTCCTATTAACATGAAAATATGTGATATAATCAAACTTGCGTTCCAAGAGACGTACCCTAAGGAATCGTCGGTGTAAAGTTGGGTCATGTACCTGGTATATTCTGTTTAGCTGTGACACAACCAGTTGAGCATCTAGATAGACCCGGAGATGAGAGATACCCAATGACAAAGCATCACGAAGAAACTCAATAACTACACTATACTCAACAACATTATTCATGGTGTCACCTAAGCATATACCTCTGGAAGATAACAAATGACCCTGTGGTGTAAAGATTACCCAAGTTGCGGAAGCAAGCCTCTGCATGTGTGGACTAGCACCGTCCGCATACCCTATGAACACCTCAGACTCACTTGACGTCTACCATATTGACGAAAGATAACATCAATGACATATCCATAACACTTTTTAAAAGAAACGTAAAAAAGTAATAGTACAAAGACTATACATATGTTACAAAAAGTTACCCACAGTGACCTTTCTATGAGTAATACTTCTTGAGGTAGAGCCCATTTCTAGGCTCTGCCAAAGCATTCCCTTCAAAATTGACCAAATGATAAGAACCCTTATTTGAAACCTCCTTGATAATGAAGGGTCCAAACCACATGGGTTTAAACTTTCCTGCCCCCAGGGGGTCCTTATCTTGGTCATAGACCAGGACAAGGTCGCCCTCAGAAAAAATCTGAGGATGAACGGACCTATCATATTGACACTTGACCTTATGTTTATGAGCCTCGTTGGCTAGGGCTGCATCCCGACACTGCTCATCAAGCTGCTCAAGGTGTACTAACCGTTGTTCAAGTGGAGAATTGTCGGGCAATAACTATACTACCAATTTCAGAGATGGGATTTGACATTCGATGGGAAAGACTGCCTCCAGCCTGTAAACAAGTTGGAAAGGTGGGAAATCATCTGCAGTCTTAATTGATGTTTGGTAAGCCCATAATGTCGAGTATAACATCAAATGACAGTTTGACTTGGCTGAGTTGATAGTTCGTTGTAGAATCATCTTAAGCATTTTGTTCACAGCTTCCACCTGCCCATTTGCTTGGGGGTAGTAAGGTGATGAATGTTCCTTCCGTAACCCAAGCTTTGACATTAACTCAGTCATCATTTGATTCTGAAAGTGACTTCCATGGTCAGTGACAATCTCTCTTGGGACACCGAACCTTGCTATAATTTGGTTGAATAAGAAGAGAGTTGCAGTCTCTCCGTCATCTTTAAGCATTGGCATAGCTTCAACCCACTTAGTGAAGTAGTCGATAGCTACAATGATATAGCAGTTCCCCCTTGCTGATGGGGGGTTGCATGTAGTGTAATCAATTCCCCACTTAGTGAAGGGACCAACTATGATGACAAGAAACATAGGAGCTGGATGTGCCCTCATCTTCCATGAGAAGAATTGGCACGGATGGCACTTCTTGACCGATTCGACACAATCTTTGATAAGTGTGGGCCAGAAGTAACCTGCTCGTAAAATATTTTGGGATGTTTCCAATCCAGATAAGTGACCACCACAAGCACCTTTATGACAATCGTTGAGCACTATGACAGCCTCCTCATGAGTGAGACATCGACGCAAGATGAAATCTACACCTCTCCGATACAACGTATCATTGAGTATGAGATAATTCTTAGCCTGATGGCGTATCCATAGATTCTCATCATGAGAAGTAGAGGTGGGGAACTTCAAAGTCTAGAGATATATCAGTATATCTCCATACCAGGGGTCTGACGATTCAATCAAAAACATATCCCCTCGGATAGGCGATTCCTCAGGCACCACGTCACCTGACTCAATCGGAAGTTCCAAAATAAGTTCTGCGAAGACCAATGACTTCTTGGACTTTGGTGAAATGAAGTCTAAGTCAAATTATTGGAGGATGACCATCCATATACTGATTTTTCTACCGATAACTTGTCGTGTCAACATGTACTGGAATGGATTCACGACAGCAACGACGATGGTCTTGCGAAACTGAACATAGTGACGGAACCGTTGATTAGCATGAACTGCTGCCAACACAAGTTTTTCTAGATGGGAATAATTAAGTTTTGGTACTATGAGGCCTCGGCTCAAGTAATAGATCACGTATTCGGAAAACGAATCATATTCCTGAACTAAAACCATGCCTATAGTTGACTCTGCGGCAACCAGATATAATAGGAAATCCTTGTTATAATTAGGTGGCCATAGCAGAGGCATGGTTGTGAGGGTGTGTTTTAATGCATCCAAAGAGTGTTGAGCGGATTCATCCTAGAAAAAGGGAACATCTTTCTTCAGTAAACGCATAAAGCCCTTGGTGATTTCGGCATAGTTGACAATGAAGCGTCGTAAGAAGTTTGCCTTGCCTTGAAGACTTTGAAGTTGTAAAATTGTGTGTGGGGGGGGCAACTGGATTATTGCCTCCACCTTAAGAGGATCCACCATGATCCCTGTTGTTGATACAATGAAACCTAACAAACATCCTGACGTGACGCAAAAGCTGCACTTGTTGGGATTTAAGCGAATTCTGAAGTAGCGACAACGTTCGAAGATTAGTCTGAGGTGCATAGGATGATCCTTCCGCTTGCGAGAGCGTGATGCTAAATCATCTAGATAGGCCTCTACTATATGTTTGAGGTCATGAAACGAAAAAGACATGGCCCGCTGGAAAGTGGCTCCAGCATTCTTGAGGCCAAAAGGCATTTTACGATAGGCGAATGTACCCCACGGACAAATGAATGTCGTTTTGTGTTGGTCCTCATGTTTGATTTGGATTTGATTGTAGCCCGAAAAACCATTCATGAACGAAAAATATTCACAATCGGCACATTCATCAATGATCTGGTTGATGAATGGGGTTGGATAATTATCGTTAGGACATGCCTTGCTCAAATCACGGAAATCGGTACATACGCGAATCGCGCCTTGTTTTTTATCGATCGACACAGGGTTTGACACCCATTGAGTCAGATGATTAGGGTAAATGAACCATTCCTTGAGCAATTTCTCAACCTCCATATTAATGGCTGCTTCTTTCCTAGGATTGATTGGACGAAGTTTTTGTCGAATAGGTTTGGGATCGGGATACGTTGTGATTTCATGTTCAACTATTTTCGGATCGATACCTGGCATTTCCTCGTAAGACCAGGAAAAAATGTCACAAAATTCTTTGAAAAGATCCGTGTAAATATGAATCTCTTCAGGGGAGAAATCCGCTCCGACGAATACATTCTCCACAACGCTAGGGTTTCAGGAGATTTTAATAGGTATGGTTTCAACGATAGTCGCCATATTTTCCTCAGCATAAATTTCCTATGTAGCTAAGAGGCTAATAGGACATGACTGATCTCCTGTCATGGTGATAGTGAATTCTCCTGCCTCAATTCGGTGTAACTCTGGGAGGAAATATGACCTATGATGAAGATCATCCCAAGGTTTGTCCAGACTAGTCATTGCTTCGATTACTGCTTCGTCGGACGGCAAGACTAAGTCTAACGAATCGTTGGTAGCAAGAGAATCCTGAGCCCAAATAGGCTCTGGAAGTGGTTCCAAATCTTGTGCGGGAGTCGGATCGGGAGTAGCTGAAGCTTGCTGGACTAAAGAGTACGCTACTTTAGCAGCCGACAAGGGCATGGACATGCCGGAGTGCCCTGTCTCATCCATCGTGGATGATGGGGAAGGAAGAGTCCACAGATCCTCAAAGTAAGTCGTGAATGACGAAATGTGAAAAATCTCAGCCTTGTGGTGATTCGATATAAAATTGACATCATTATGAGGAGCTGGGTAATCAAAGGTACCCATCAAGGATGGGAACAAACCAACTCCTACGTTAACGAAACCGGGCTAAGGATTATCAATCATAGGAACCGTGGATGCCCCCAAAGCAGGGTCAGGCCTAGAGAAGGACAATTGATCGATGGTCACTATCCGACCCTCGTGTGGAAACAACAAGACTCAAAAAACTGTAGCGACCACTGATTTCATAGCATAAGTCCAACTTCGACCTAACAAGAGTTTATAGTCGAGGGGAGCGTCGACTACCTCTACTTCAACGCACACGGTCTTCCTGCCTAACTGCACAGGGAAGGAAGGAATGATTCCATGTGGTCGGAAAGAACGACCATCGAACGCAGTGAGGAGAGTAGGTGATGGAGACAAAGCGGGCTGACCAATGGCTTTCCAACATGCTAATGACATAAAGCAGGTCGAAGCGCCCTTGTCGACCACCGTGCAGAAGAGATTTCGTGTAAAATTTTCGTGGGATGAGCCACTACTATCTGAAACGCGATGTGGTAAGGTAGACGAGGTTTCAAGTCGGTCGTATCTAACATGATGGTACCTGGGTTACAAGTCTCAGTAGAGCCTAAAGAAGTCAACAAGGCTTTTCTCTGAGCAAGGCAACTTTGGAGGACCTCCAAAGCGGACATTGCACAAGGGGTTTGTGATAAATCTTCCACCACAGAGTAATTCTGGGTGGCCCTTGCGTTTGGGTTGTGAGAAGTTTTCTTAAATGCACCTTCTGGGATGCATGTCATTGTTTCTCCCAACGTCTTCTCGATCTGTAGAGGAAGATATGGGATCTCAACTTATTTACCCTTCTCAGAGGCGCTTGGTTTACTATAGTCGTGTGCTCTAGTTGTTATTAACGCATCACCCCTAACCATATATACGTTCATGGCTGAGGAACTGTTTGGAGGAGGGCAGGATTCCTGGATACCCCCTTTGGCACTTGTAGAGGCTTGAGTTAAATTTTACCCATGCTGAAAGGGATTAGTCAACACAGCTTCCTGTTGCTGTGTGACAAACTTTTGGGCCTCTGCAAGTGAAGGACATAGATGGGTTGGGTGGTCTTCTGCACACAAGTTGCATGGATACCTTGCTTTTCATTTTTCTGTAGTGCTCTCACCAGCATTGTCCATGGGTTTTTTATCCCCCTTACCCTTCTTGCATTGTTTTTTCTTCCCTTTAGGCTGTTGGGGGGCCTTTGGGTTAGTCGTCTGCACGGAGTGTACTTCTGATGTTTGGGTAGGAGGAGTAGCCAAAGAAGTAGTCTAGCTGGCCACTAAGTGTTGTATAGATAGCTTCTGCAATTATTTTGTCAATTGCTCAGCCGGCTTGGTTTGTGCTGAACCAACGATACCATCGGCATGTGGTCCGGCTCTCTGTCTAGTTTTATCCAGTATCGATCGTGGTGCATCCGGTAGGATGTTGTATAATAAACCAGACTGAGAATAGATGAGCTCAAACTGCTGAGCCCTCATGATGGCATCTTCTTCAGAGAAAACTCCTAAAGTTGCAATGTCTTTGGATAATTGTGGGACTAAAGACTTAAGGAACCACTCAAGCAGGAATGCTGGTGGAACTGGTACTTTGATTAGACTCTTTCAGCGTTGCCACTCTTGGATATGGTCAGAGATATGGTTTGCTATCGTCTATTCGAAATTGGAAAGCAGCTCTGTGCCCGCGTCGTATCTCACAGGTAACTGGAAATGGTTAAGGAAGGCCATCACCAGCTCACCAAAAGAAGAATATCTTGAGCGATCAAGCTCGATGTACCATTTCGTGGCACTCCCGATAAGAGTGCGTTGAAACAATCGCAACTAGATGGAGTCATCTTTCAGTGAGTTAGATGAACACCAAAGGTGGAAAGTAGTCACATGATCACCTGGATGTTCGTTAGGCTTGGCCTCGAACTTTGGAATGTCCGAAGGAAACTTCGTTGGCATAGGAGGCCAACGTGGATCGTGACAAATAGGATCATTTAACAACCTTGTCAAATTGGGCAAGTGTAACGTCGCCAGGAATGGTAGTTTGGGTTGCTGCTGATAGCCTGGGAAAAAGGGTCCTGGAGTTTGACTGGCACCAAGTTGCTAGGAAAAGATTGGCTGCTGGCCTGGATTCTGGTAGAAACTATGGCCCTGACCAGCGTAAGGATTTTGCATCTGTGGAGACATCATTGGTTGATTCCCCATAAAGGACATATGATGTTGGGCATTCATCGTGTTTGATGGACTTTGGGAAGGATTACCCCATGCCGGTCCCTATGGGAGAGGCATAGAAGTCTATCCAGGGTTCCATTGACTGTGGAAATAATTACCCCAGAACGACATTCCAGAAGAAGGAACAGATCCTTGTCCTGAGTTCCAAGGCCCTGCTATATGTGCCCCCAACGCAGGAATAGTACCCTGCACTAGAGTAGAATGTCCAAAGATGGGGGTGCCCCTAGATGGAAAAGCAGTGGATGTGAAAGTGTTGTTACCAAACCTCCCATTCCAAACAAATGGTGACGAACCTACCGGCAGAGTTTGCGCAGGTGTTCCTTGACTCCCGACTCCAAATGAACTCGTGTGTGTAGGCTACCCGGCGGACTGCTGATGCAGACCACCAAGCGAAGGGGACGAAGGAGAGATATGACCTCTAGCATAAGGAAAAACATTAAAAGGGACAGGAATGCCCCCAACTTGACCTTGCAGAGGAGCGTTAGAGATCCCTGCCCCCAGACCCAAAGTCTATAAGTGGAGTGAGTGAGTGCAGGACTTGTACCTGAACTAGGCATACCGTATGAGAATGGAGGGCCTTTCGCACTAGGTGTGAAGGGAGGTGCGGCTACCACAATAGATGGGGTCAGTCCACTATGTGACTTAGTTGCGGCCAAGACCGTAGTGGCTTGGACCAACGACGACAAGTTAGGAGATGCTTCTCCTGTGGTAGCAACAGTGGTGGGAATGGAAGAATTCCCAGACAAAGTAATAGTGTTTGGTTCCATAACTGTGTGAGGCACTGACAGACATTCATAAAACTGAATGGGTACAATGACCGATGGCCAAGTATTAGTGGTTGGGGTTTCAACCGAGCCAAGATTGGCGATTGATTCCTCCGGGAGTTGTTCGGGCACAATAGTTTGTAACCCGGTTGCTTTGAAAGACCCTTGTTGGTCTAGCTTCCGCCTCAATGGTGGTGGGGGTGGCTCCAGTATAACCGGCGGCATGCCCAAGAGCCTTTGTGACTGGCGGAGCTCAGGATCCTCCACTGTGTGAGAATATCCAAGACACGCTAAGGTATTCTACACGATCAAACAATAACATACCTAAAAAAGAAGCCCCTACGAGATAAGACAAGCAATCATTAACTATTTGGAAGAATAGTTACAACAACCAACACTAGAGAAAATTACCAGTGCAAGTGAAACTCAAAAATGGAAGCACCCTCCGGGTATACTCTACAAAGCGTGGCCCGATGTCTGTCCTAGGTACCGCGGTATACCCCCGCAGTCACCTGTGTATGTCCCTATGAAATATTGGGAACTAGTTTGCTAGCACACGAACAGTCACCAGGCGGGTACAGTCGATAGTCGGGTAGACCACAATGAGCAAGGTATCAAGCCCGAAACCTGTCAAGGGTATCGAGAGAAAATGGTCTGGAAGACAACTGAGGACCTCGAACGGATTCGAGACCCACGAAGCCCCGTGGCAAATGCAAACAACGGAATCCCTCAACAAATCCTCGATATGTGTTCTCCACTACGCTTAGTCCGGCTTTGGAGGGGTTATCTCTGCTACCTTTCCTCACGGAACCTTGTGTTTATCCACTGTGTTAGAGGGGGGTCCCGAATAAATTCCACGAAACTGGACTTCTACACTCCCTATCACAGACTCCAATGTTTGTTTTTGAGTGGCCTTGGAGAGTTTCCTCTCCAACCTATTCTAAGGCCCTAGTCCTGAGCTAGTGTATGAACCCTACAAACAAAAGGTCTAATAGATTTTAAATTAGGATTTCTTTAATGGGATTTTTTACGTCACAAGGTATGAAAGTGAAACTGATGGGGTGTAAAGACTCAAAGAAAAAACAAAGGAAAAATGTTGGAAACAAAAACTTTTACTGAATGCAAAAATCAACAACTTTTCACAAAGAAAGACTTCTTTTTCTTTTCAATTTTTCTAAGATTTCATGCAGCAAACATAAAGGAATTTTCGCTCAACTATGAGCTACTTATGCTCTAAATGAACTGCCAAAACTTATGGAAAAAAAGACTTCTCCCCAGCTATTGATGCAACAACACAATCTTCAATCAAAGAAGAAAATGAAAAAGCGATATATATATATATATATATATATATATATATATATATATATATATATATATATATATATATATATATATATATA
>ML798844.1:19341-84983 GCA_009831015.1 Picea engelmannii
TGTAGTGCCCTTCTTTTCCACACCTCCAACATACCCTTCCAAACTTTCCAGAAGATTTAGATCTACCCTTAGACTTAGATCTCCCACTTGAGAAATTAGATTTATTTCTTTCCTGAGAACGTCCTCTTGCAAATAATGCATCTATGTTATGTCCTTCCATATTCTTTCGTCTCATCTCCTCCGACAACAAGGACGAGACCACTTCTTCAAACTTCAAAGAAGTTGTATGACTACCTATGGCCACAACCAGACTATCCCACGAGTCTGGTAAAGAACACAACAAACTGATACATTTATCTTCATCTGAAATTTTAATATCAACAGATACTAACTGACTTACCAAAGTATTGAAGGTGTTCAAATGCTCTGCCACCGAGTCTCCATCTCTCATCCTCAAGTTATACAGCTTCTTTCTCAAGAATAGTTTATTTACCAGGGACTTAGACTGATACAACTTCCCCAAATTTTCCCATAAATCTTTGGCTGTAGCTTCCTCTAACACATTCAATACTACTGAATCGGAGAGACACAGTCGAATTGTGCTCTTTGCCTTTCGATCCGTCATTTTCCATTCATCTGCAAAAGTTCCTGTAGGTGCCGTACTTGGATCTACCACGATCCACTGATCTCTGTCCACCAAAAGATCTTCCATCTTGAGCTTCCACATCTCAAATATTTTCCCATTAAACTTCTCGATCTCCATCTTTGAATTGCATGCCATTTCTTTTCACCTGAAAAACAATACCGCAGATCTCCCACTGTAACAAGGCTTATCACAGTCCCGAGCCAAACCCTTGACGACAAAGGCATCCCCCTAAAGCCAATAAAGCTCTGATACCAAAGGTAAATTCTAACCTTGTACAATATCTATTGCAAACAGATATTCAGAAAAGAACAGAAAAGATACAATGGCAAATACAAACATTATTCAGAGATTTTTCACTTGGAAACCTAAACCGGGAAAACCAACATATATTATATCGACACATTGTTTTACACTGTTTACAATACAATATACATATAGGAGCCAGCGGCATCCAAAACCCTAACCCAATGACCTGGATTATTCCAAAAACCTAATTCCTTAAACAGAAATAGAAAACCATCGGCAAAAAACCATGTGCCGAAAAACCACCTAATATCACGTGGTCTCGGAAATATGTCGTCCCGAAAATATGTCGGCCCGGCGAAAATATGTCGGCTCGAAAAAAACATTTCAGGGGCGCTGCCCCCGAACCCCCACGCGGGGGGCTCCGCCCCCCTACACCCCTCTAACCCCCCTGCGCACAAAGAATATAACACATACCCAATAGCTAGGCCCCCCCTCGGGGGGTGGAGCCCCCCGCATGGGGGTTCGGGGGTAGCGCCCCCGAAAATATTTTTTTGGGCCGACATATTTTCACCGGGCCGACATATTTTTGAGACCACGTGATATTAGGTGGTTTTTCGGCACATGGTTTTTTGCCGATGGTTTTCTATTTCCGGTTAAGGAATTAGGGTTTTGGACTAATCCAGGTCATTGGGTTAGGGTTTTGGATGCCACTGGATCCTATATATATATTGTATTGTAAACAGTGTAAAACAATGTATCAATATAATATATGCTGGTTTTCCTGGTTTGGGTTTCCAGGTGAAAAATCTCTGTGTAATGTTTGTATTTTCCATTGTATCTTTTCTGTTCTTTTCTAAATATCAGTTTGCAGTAGATATTGTACAAGGTTAGAATTTACACCTGCAACTGGAAGAAAACCAATATCATAAGACCGATCCAAGTATCAAGGAGTTGAAGGAGGATCTGGAGAACTTAACGTTCCAACTAAACCAGAACAAAAGTAAGGACAAAATAGAATTTGTTTGGTGTACCACATGCATGACAGAAGGACACCATAAGAATGAATGTCCAACATTCGTGTAGTACATGGCAACAAGAATTCCAAATCCATTAACAACAAGAGGAATATGGTGTGAAATATATAATAAATAGGGCCATGATCCATATCACTGCCCAATTATGTAGAAGTACCAGACAATCTCAAAGAGTTCATATTAGAACTTTTGCAAGTTAGTAGGCCATGATGACAAAGACTGTAGAACAATGGAGTTGATGAGAGAAAGGACATCGGATGCATACAGGGTGCAGGAAGAAATTGAAGGATCAGATCCTGTCACTGAGATGGGGGGGGGGTGAATCAGTGACACAATAATTATATCAATTTTTCTTTTGTTAATGCAAACAGAATTTTAACACAATAATTTACCATGGAACCCAATAGGGAAAAACCACAAACACTTTTCTATTAACTGAATTTTTTTTTTACATGTTACATAGAAGGAATATATTCTTCCTTTTCGATCAACACCAACTGATTAGGATACACCCACACCCTTGTTCACCAGCACCAACTGGTATGAGGCTACGACCCCCTGTTTAGTCAGCTGCAATTGACAATGAAGCACCAACTCCCTCTGCAGGCACCAACCTTCCCTTACACCATCTAACCACCCTTATTTTATAAATTTGGAAAAACTTCTGTATAAAGTCTTTATTGCATCTCTCTCTCTGCATCTGTGATTTGATTCATCTTTAGATTCAGACTGCATAGACACTTTCTTCTCACCACTCTTTCTTGTTTATATATTCTTCAAAATGTCGTGAGTGTGATACACTATGTCCCTTTGTTTGTACCATTGCATCTCTTCGTCTAACTTAACCATAATCACAATTTATTATTCTTACAGTGAAGGATTTTCATAAATTGATCACAGATATGGATCAATTTCATCTATTAACTTGACTCGAATTTCTACAATTATTTCAAAAATCAAGTTCTACAGAAGCGCTTCCTTCAAACCATTACATGTGGCCAATAAAACAAAACCATGGGCTTATCAAATTTAACGACGCATTATCTTTTTTCCTTCATATATTTTATTCCATATGACCAACGGTCGCGACTCGATGCTAGGCCAAATGAGTGCTTATCAAAATCAACGATCATGATTTAATCTCTCAATGAAATGGATGAATTTTGGGACTTCAGGAATTTATCCTTTCAAATCTTCCGAATATGATTTGTTGAATAGATCAGATGGTTCACATTTATTTCGTGGAACCAGATCAATGGATAGATTCGATCCTTACACTTATCCTTTCACTGCTTAATCTGATGGATGGGACTTAATCAAGCATTGATATGGATGGCTGTCATTTACTTCAGGATCTCGGATATTCTACTTACACTATCCTTCCACTATATTTTGATCAATGGTTGATAATGCACCCGAAGTATTCTTCATATCGGACGACTCATGTCCACTTCAGGACTTCAGCATTCGGGACTTCGAGAATTAGGTCATTGTTGGTGGTGAGACTCCTGAAGTAAATCTCTCAGAGTGACGTAACTTACAGACGTCACTTGTTGACATGGCACGAGTCGAGTGGAAGACACATTTCACTTAGATTCGTGATTTACATGTACCTCATCTGCCGATTTCATCTTGACACTTTCCATTATCTGACTGTGCCTTGTGTACTTGCTGACGTGGTCTGCTGACGTGGTATATCACATTTTCTTGCTGACATGGTCTACTGATGTAGATATCTTGATGTGACACATATTCATCTCCTTGATCTAATGGTCAGAATACATTCTGAAATGTATCTCAGACCGATGGTTGAGTGTGACTTCATAATTTTTTATATTCGGGCCTTTTCCCTTGGTTCTCCTATCCTTCTACTTTCCTTGATCCAACGATCAGGATATCTTCCAAAGTGTTTCCTCAGATTAGACGGTTGTGGAGAATTTAGGACATTTATCTCTTACTCTGTCGTTCCACAAAAAAAATGATCTGACGGTCGTGACATCTCTCGAAGTGTTCTTCATATCAAATGGTTCACTTGTTCTTTGGTACTTCAGCCTTCGGGTGATATTACTTTTTCTCAACCCTTTTCTCCCAAAGTGGTCAGCTCTGAAGTTTACCACTACTAACTTGGCACTCTCTGAATAGATCAGATGATACTAGTTTACTTAGGGACTTCATATCGGGTGTTCTTCATCTTTACTTATCCTATATTTCCACTTAAAGTGATCCAATGGTCGAGTGACCCTCGATGGTTGATGTGGATTGCGGAATCACAAATTGCAAGTGGTTTAATTCATCACCAAATCTCTGCAATTTATCCATGTCATTGATCTGCACTTGTGTATCAATGGTAATGACTTAATATGATTGTTTTTTGGATCAATCACAGTCATTGACATTTGAGTTTATGAGATATGACGATCTAGACCAATTGCGGCATTGGATCTAGCGATTTGTTTAATTCTCCTTTCGCTCTTTACAATTCATTCTTTTCATTGATCTGGTGCATGAGTATCAACAATCTTGATTTGATCTAACCGTTG
Organism: Picea engelmannii; assembly: GCA_009831015.1. Taxonomy (NCBI): domain Eukaryota; kingdom Viridiplantae; phylum Streptophyta; class Pinopsida; order Pinales; family Pinaceae; genus Picea; species Picea engelmannii. The sequence goes on from ML798844.1 coordinate 23,748, forward strand.
ACTATTCCTCCAATGATCCTTCTGAGTTTCATCATGCCATCTCTTTTGAGCTTTGATCTTCATTCGCTAATCAACCTTAGCTTTAATATTTGTGCATCATCCAACGGTTTGACATCAATGAAAACATATTAATGAAACTATGTCCAACAATATCCCCCTTTTTCATTGATGGAAACACTCCAACTCCATACACAGTCTCCCCCTCTGATTATGCTTCTCTCCTCTGAAGTTATTCTCCCCGTTTGACATCAAAGGAAAATGGTTGCTTCCCCTATGGTAAATCTGTGTTTGTTTTTATACTTCTGATCAAAATCTGAACATGGGTAACTTATCCTGCAATCATACTTTTCCTATCATAATTGAATGACTCCTTTTGACTTTGATTGATGTCTCCCCCTGATTTGGTTCCAATTGATTCATTATTTTCTTGAGAGATTTAGGTTGGAAGAGGGATTACTCCCAATTTTTGCCTAATATATTCAAATACATCGCTACTTAAGGGTTTTGTGAAAATATCTGCCACCTGTTCTTATGTCGATACATATTCCAATTTAATGCTCTTATTTTTAGCCTGATCTCTTACATAGTGGTATTTTATGGGAATATGTTTTGATTTGGAGTGCTAGACAAGATTCTTGGAGATACTAATAGCGCTTGTATTATCAAAGTGGATAATAGTAGGTTCTTCAAATAATATTTTGATGTCTTGTAAGGTTTCTTTCATCCATTCCACCTGTATGCAACATTCTACTACTGTTGTATACTTAGCTTTAGTGCTAGACAGAGAAATTGAGGATTGTTTCTTTCTTATCCAAGCTACCAATGATTCTCCTAGAAAGAATGCTCCTCCACTTGTACTTTTTTTGTCATCTACACTACCTTTCCAATCAACATTTGAATAGGCTTTTAAGGTTAATGAAGCATTGTTAGGGTATCACAAACCAAGATCTATGCTTCCTTTCAAATACCTAAAGATTCCTTTTACATCTTGAACATGGCTCTCCTTTGGTGTTGCTTGGAATCTAGCCACCATCCCAACAACTTGCTTGACCTCAGGCCTGGAAGATGTTACATAGAGAAAACTACCAATCATTGATTTGTAGTGTTTTGGATCTACAACTTTGGACTCATCTTCCTTGATTAGTTTGCATCCAACTATCATAGGTGTACTAATAGGTTTGCAATCCTCTAATTGGAATCTCTTAAGAATATCTTTAACATACTTAGATTGATGGACAGATATTCCTATTTTGGACTATATTATTTGTAATCCAAGAAAGACATTCAGTTCACCAAGCAAGGACATTTCAAATTCTTGCTGCATCATCCTAGAAAAGTCCTTACTCATTTTTTCATCATCATTGCCAAATATAATATCATAAACATATACTTCCACAATAATAATGTATTTTCCATCAATTTTATAATAAATATTGTTGTCTGTTGATCCCCTTTTGAGGCCTTGTTTTTGCAAGTAAGAGTCTATCTTTTCATACCATGCTCTAGGTGCTTGTTTTATCCCATAGAGTGATTTCTTTAGTTTACAAACATAGTCTCCTTTGTTAGTTAATTGAAATCTTCCTGGTTGCTCAATATAGACTTCCTCTTCTAAGTTTCCATTGAGAAATGTTGACTTGACATCCATTTGGTATACTTTAAATTTTATATAGTTGGAGAAAGCTAGAAACATCCTAATTGCCTCTAATATGGCCATAGGTGAAAAGGTTTATTCATAGTCTACTCCTTCAACTTGAGCATATCCTTTACATACCAATCTGGCTTTGTTCCTGATTACTTGCCCATTCTGATTCATTTTGTTTTTATACACCCATTTAGTTCTAATGACATTCTTATTTTTTGGTCTTGGAACTAGTTCCCAAGTTTGAATTTTTTCAATTTGGTCCAATTCTTCATTCATAGTGTTATCACATATGTTTGTGTGAAGAGGTGTTTTTCCTTAGGAAAATACACCATGGTGAAAAAATGACAAAAGGTGGGTTAAAAACCCACTTATCCTAAGTTTTGAGGCCCGATCACATGATACTAAGGTGTGCGTAAATCGAGATGACTGAGATCTGCAAACTCAGATCTACGGCATAGGGTCCATATTGGACCCACCCCCCCTGAATTTCTACCTTTAAAGGGGAGGGGCAGGGGGGGGGGGTCCGAGTTGGTGGTTTTAAAATGTGAGCCCCCCACTGTCGTGGTGCCTCCTCGTGAATTTGGATGTCCTCCCCCCCTCTGAGTAGACCACTTACCACCCTCACTTATTGTCATCTCTCCTTTTTCCACATGTCTCCCACTCTGTATCTCTACTCTACCTATCACATCTCCCGCCCCCCTTCTGCCTTCTATTAGCACACATATGTCCTCCAATCACCCCTGCGTCATATCCATTTTCACTTCCGCCTATCATCTCCTGCCATGTGTACCTCCTCTCACCTCCACCTAGGTGGATTTTCCCCCACTACTCCTACCACTACAATCCCTCCTTGGCTTCCATGTCACATTCTTGTGCCACCTTGCCATTGTGCCTGTACAAATTAGTGCCAACATCCTGTCATTTGCACCTTTCCCTATTATCTTCCCTCTGACACGTATGTTGACATGGCCACCCCTCGACTCATCTTTACATTGAGTGTGCCAATTTCCCCCACCTAGTCACCATCCATTCACCGCTTCATGCCAATTTATCCAACCATCGCGTCAGCCTCCATGCCTGCCCGCTAATATCACCATGAACTCCCAAAGAAAATCCATATGGAAGAGTTCGAAGGCCTCCATGTCTTCTAGGTGCAAAATTGACTAGGGATTTCCCCGATCTCAATGAAGTAGTTACTGAAGCAGTTGGTGGTGGTTGGACATCATTTCCACCATAAATGGAAATCCTAGGAAAGGACTGTCAGTTGGTCAACTCATTTGCAGGCCCATTTTGGAACATGATTGTGTCTGACTAAAGTTCCTGAATGACCAGAGACTGCATGCACAGTCTGCCAGGAAGCATGCAGATGTAACACATTCAATGTAATGACTCGAGCCTACTGCTGCATTTTTGCTCTGAGTATATAGGAGTCATTCTCATATTTTGTTAGGGTCAATGGTTGAGCTACACTCTCGATTGTAAATTTTTGATGAGGCCTCCAGTTATTGGGTTGTGTATTATCACTTGAGACTTCTTGTTTAATGGCAGTCAATTTCTCCTTCATTTCTTTTGCCTCTGATTCTGAAATGTCGGGCATGGGTGATCCAGTCAAGTGTTGTGATTGTAATGTAATGTAGGTTTGATTGCAATATTGTCGCAACATTTTTAGTTTCTTGAAGTGTTCATATCTAAGAGGATCTTATATCTGAAACATTTCCTCTATAGGCTGCTAGAAGATCGGATGTCCATAGAAGACCTTCACATTTTCTCCTCATGCTCTTCCACCTACTCACCACTATGAAAACTTACTGACTAAATTTATATCAAGACCTCATTTGTATATGCGCACCAACCCATTTTTCTGAGCTAAAGAGATATAATACTAAGCCTACATCCATTAGACCTCCTCTAAAATTATTCATTGTGACATATAAACTGATGGGTACTAGTCTTACCTCTGGAGAAATATAGGGGTGACTTCTAGTGATAACATTATGGTGTTGTTGTCGAGGACGAATTGAATATTTTCCCTGGGATTGAACAAAAAATATTACTAGTTCTGAAGGTGCGTCAGATCTTAGTACATCCAAGATTGTAGTTGTGCACCTAGCGACTCCATTGATCAGCTGGCTCTAAAAGGTAGACACACATAGTCTCATACACAACTGCCTCTATCTATGCCTAAAGATAACCCAGATAAAATTATCAGAAGAGAGAAGGCCCCTCAAGAAGGTACTTTGGTTGCTAAACTAGGTGATTCTAGTAACTTTCATCATTCCCTCTCTGGAACTCCATTAGATGTTTCTCATACTCTCGCTGTATCTTCTGTAGGAGTTGCTAGAGAATTAAATTTTGGTATTTTTCCTGCTATTTTCTCCTCTCCTGACCTCAGTTTGGAAAGAGAGAGTTTTGACACTCTTGTTTCTCCCGAGGTTGTACCCTAGATCAGACCTAGAACCTTAGGAGACTTTTTTACTCCAGGTTTTATTATCCCTTCCCTTGTTAGAGTTGTAGGAGAAACCTATGTTCCTCCCATTTCTACAGCCTTCAGCCTAAACACTGACTTGTTTCCCTCCCCTCCTGGAAGCTCATTTCTAGTCTCCCCTGTTTGACCTCCATCCCCTCCTGGTTCACCTCCACCTATCATCCCTATGGCAGGTTCCAATCCCCCTAGAATTAGAATGGATGCCATAGTAGCTGCAAGATATGCCCCTCTAATTTTACCCCAGCCAATGAATGCTCTCCTTGCTAGAGATTACCTGAAATACATACCCAAGTTCACTGGATAAGAAGACATAACTATTGAAGAGCACCTTGTTGCCTTTTACAGTTATGTAGACAATCTAGATATTGAAAATGAAGATGTTTGGATGAGAGTTTTTGTCCAGAGCCTTGATGATGAGGTTAGGAAGTGGTTTAGAGGTTTTACCCATGGATCCATTGTTGGGATAGAGGCTCTAGATGATGTCTTCTTGAGATAGTGGGGGGATAAAAAATATTTTATGTATTATATGATAGAGTTCGGGTCACTAAAGAGAAAAGAATGAGAATCTATCTATGTCTTCTCCAAAAGATTCAATAAAATGTACAATAATATCCCTGCTAAGATAAATCCTACATAATATTCTTCCAAAATAACTTATGCTAGTCCCTTTGACCCTGATTACTGCCTCCTTCTCAGAACCTTGGAAGTAGAATCTAATGGGTTGGCAATTGACAGGCTTAGGAGAAAAGCCGACAGATACAGAGGAAGATGAAGATATCAGGCCTCAACCTCTTATTCTTCTGCATCTCACCCTCAAGTAGATGAATTGACCAAGTTGGTGAAATCACTTTCTACAGAAATGGAGAAAATTAAGTTCGATGGGAAGCAAGGTTATAAGAATGCTCAAAATGTTGAAAAAAGAGGCAACTTTAGATGACCAAATAATATCCCTCAGGTAATTTCAAGAGGGCCCGGGAACAAAGATAGGGAGGATCAAAAAATCCATACTCCTCTTCAAAATAACCTTGTGGATGATGAGGAAAGGGAGGAAGAATAACTTGACCCTGAAATCCATTGTCTTGGAGATAGCTCCCCTTTTCCCCAACCCTATTTGCATACGAGGAGTCCCTCATGGACAACCAAATAAATAATATCGGTAAAGGGGATAAGACCAATGGTATTCCAAATAAATACAACCTCATGTCCAAGAAGAAAGAAGGGAAATATGACATCCCCGATCAACCTACCAAAGAATAAAATCCTGCTAAAGATGTAGCAGATGGTAGAAAAGGTAAGAAGATTCAAACCCCCTCGCTAGTAGACAAAGATCTTATCCCAAAAGTGAGAGAAATTCTAAATCCTCCCTCCTCTTTCAACTTTGAGAATGAAATTTAGAAAATCAAAATCCATGTACCCCTCTCAGAGTTGGTCAGGCACGAAGATTTCAAAAAGATCCTCTCTAAACTATTGCTTCCTGAAACCCCAAATCATCCCATAGAATCCATCAATTTGGAAGATGAAAATCCAGCAGTCATCTTAGGTCCTATGGTAGAAGACATAAATGCTTCATCCCCTCCCTTATATACATCACTGAACATACATGGCAAGGTGTTTCATAATTGTCTAATGGACTCAGGAGCATCTCATAACCTCATGCCCAAAACTGTCATGGAAGAACTTAGATTAGAAATCATAAAATCTTATCATGATTTGTATTCTTTTGATTCAAGGAGGGTGCAATGTCTTGGGGTCATCAAAGATCTGGTTGTGACCTTGTTTCAACTGCCTATGAAAAGTGTGGTTATGGATATCATGGTGGCCGATGTTCCCCCCAAATTTTACATGCTCTTGTCAAGATCTTGGATAAAAATACTTGGAGGAACCTTGCAAATGGACCTCACACATGCCACTATTCTTGTGATTGGGGGGGGAACATAGAAGACTTTACAGGGAAGCCCACCTGGCCTACATTATTAGTGATGAAGCAGACCCCACCAACCATCCTATTTTTTCACTTGACATTGATTTGGGGTCTAGTTTATTGTAGTTCACTGATGCTCCTGAGCCACCTCTAAAACTCAGAAAACATTCCACTACTTTTCCTGAAGTTTCCCCTTCCATTAGCCCTGTCTTGAAAATGTTTTTTGATGGAGCTTCATCCAAGGTGAGTGTTAGTGTTGGAGTAGTCCTTATCTCTCCCACTTAAGAGACCACACCCCTATCTTACAAATTAGAATTTGAAGCTACCAATAATGTGGCAGAATATGAAGCCCTTGTTCTGGGTTTGGGGATGATGAATTGGTTGTTAATCAGGTCAGGAATGTCTACGAGGCCAAGCATCCTAGACTTAGATCTTATAGAAATGAAGTGGGATTTAATTGATAGTTTTTTATTATATTTTAACATTTCATTCATCCCAAGGCAGGAGAATACAATGACTGACTCTTTGGTTGTTTCAACAAGAAATTCCAGAGTCCCTCGACCACCTAAACTCAGGTATGACATAGAGGTAAAATATAGACCCTCTATACCTGACAATGTCAAGCATGGAAAGATATTTAAGGATGATCTTGAGATCAAGAGGTTCCTGGAGACTGTTGATGAATTTTCCTCTTTACACATAGATCAAGATCATGATTATGAAAGTAACCCTCATGTTGATGTGTTTTGAAAGAAAATTGTTGATCATCACATTGTGTAGTTGCCTAGTAATCACATTCTGAAGGGGATGGTCCCTTTGGAAAGGATATTTAACAGAAATTATGTGGAAATGAAAGATAAGGGGCCGATTGATAATGATGAGATAGCTGAGTGAAACATCGGTATAGAGGAGAATCCAAAATTTGTCAATCTCTCAAGCAGCTTGTCGAGGGAGAAAAGGGCCAAATATGTTGATCTATTAAAGAAATTTTCTGATGTGTTTGCATGGACTTATGAGGATCTCAGAACATATGACACAAGCATTATTGAGCATAAAATCCCACTGAAGGAAGAGGCCAAACCATTTAGGAAGAAATTAAGACAAATAAATCCTATATTGTTACCTATTATGGAAAGGGAGGTGAAAAAGCTACTAGATGCCCATATCATCATGCCTTTGAGATATTCTGAGTGGGTAGAAAACTTGGTCCCGGTGAGGAAGAATATTGGAGAGATTGGACTTTGTATCAATTTCAGAAACCTAAACAAAATCTCAAAAAAGGACAATTACCCCTTGCCGAAGATGGAACATATACTACAGAGGGTGACCAGTGCATAAAGGATGTCCATGATTGATGTTTTTTTTTTTTCTGGCTACAATGATATTTATGTTTTACTTAAGGATAGAGAGAAGACAACTTTCACCACTCTTTGGGGTACATTTATGTATGCTAAGATTCCCTTTGGATTGATGAATGCATGGGTGACCTTTCAACGAGCCATGGATATAGCCTTCATAGGAGAAAAGGAAAATTTTGTGGTCATCTATCTGGATGACATTACAATTTTCTCCAGATCTGATTTAGAGCATTGTGATCATTTGAAAAGGGTTTTCTTGAAATGTAGGAAATTTGGCCTCTCCTTAAATCCCAAGAAATCATTGTTCGCCATGAAGGAGGGGAAATTACTGGGGCACATAGTATCTATGAAGTGAGTAAGAATTGATCCCAGGAGGGTGGAAGAAATCCAAACCTTGTCACTCCCTAGGTCCAGGAAAGAGGTCTAGTCTTTCTTGGGAAAGATTAATTTTTTGAGGAGGTTTGTTTCCAATTTTGCTGAACTGGTAAAGATTATAACAACCATGTTGAGGAAAGGAAATGAATTTAAGTGGAATGTTGAGTCTCAAAATTCCTTCGACCAAATAAAGAAAGCCTTGACTAAAGAACCAATGCTTATCAGTCCTGATTACTCAAATGATTTCCTCATTTTTTCATTTTCTTCACTTGATACAATAGTGTTTGTTTTATTGAAGAATAACATTGAGGGGATGGAGAAGCCTATCTCATTTTTTAGCTTAGCACTAAGGGATACAGAGGTGAAATATGACATCATGGAAAAACATGTCTATGCTTTGGTGAAATCTCTTAAGGATTTCAGAATCTATGTCCTGCATGCAAAGATCACCGCATATGTCCCTTCGACTTCTGTGAAGGACATTCTCATTTAGCCTGACCTAGACAAATGAAGGAGCAAGTGGATTGCCAAAATCCTTGAGTTTGATCTTGAAATAAATCCCACCAAAATAATTAAAGGCTAAGGTTTATCCAAGCTATTGGCTGAATCTTATTGTAAATATTTTGGGGTTAACTTCATCAACACTTGCTCATAAAATCATCAATTTGAGTTGTCTGATAAGATTTCTCAGGACAACCTTCCATTGGCAGAATTCACTTGGTACAAAGATATCATACTTTTTCTGCAAGAGTTATGATCTCCTGATGGAATTGGGAAAAGTAAGGCAAGAGCTTTAAGGCTCAAAGAAATTAGATATTGCCTTATTGACTAGGTGTTGTATTGGAAATACCTTTTAGGTGTGCTTCTGACATGTTTAGACCCATAGGAGGTCCAAAAAAATATATTTGATTTTCATGATAGCCTATGTGGAGGACATCATTTCTGGAGGACAACAGCCTACAAAATTCTCAGGGATGGATATTTCTCACCTACTCTATTCGCTGATGTCTGTGAAAAGATCAGGGCTTGTATCAAATGTCAGAAGTTTTATAGGAAGAAACAACTCAAGTCTTTTCCAATGAAGCCTATAGTTGCTCCAGGGCCCTTCTAGCAATGGGGCCTAGACTTTATTGGGGAAATTCATCCTTCCTCAATCAGTCAACATAGATGGATCTTGACTGCCAAAATTATTTTACCAAGTGGATCGAAGTTATCCCCACATGGATTGATTCTCATAAGGTGATCATTGGTTTTCTGGAGGATATTATAGTAAGGTTTGGTTGTTCAAGTAGAATTGTCACTGACAATGCTGCATCTTTCAAGGTTGCACCATTGATCCGGTTTTGTGAGCAGTTCGAAATCAAATTGATTCATTCTACTCCATACTACCCCTAGGGAAATGGACTGGCAGGGTCCTCAAACAAAAGCCTTATACAAATTATTAAAAGACCGTTGGAGGAAAACAAGAAAGCATGGGATTCAAAGCTCAAATTTTCTTTGTGGGATGACAAGGTAACAACTAAGAGATCTCTTGGTGTCTTCTCCTTTCATCTTGTTTATGGAGTTGAGGCCATCTTTCCTTCTCATCTTTCCCTGTCTGTGGCCAAATTATTCCAATACTATCAAGGGAAGACTAATGATATGACAAGATGGGTACAACAACTAGTAGACGTGCAACATACTAGAGGGCAGATGATTGACATAGCACATGATCGTCAACAGAGGATCAAGAAGATCTTTGACAGGAAGAGCAGTAAAGAGGATTTTTAGCTGGGAGACCTAGTAATAAAATGGGATGCACCCAAACAAGACAAGGGCAAACAAGGTAAATTTGAAGCCCTCTGGATCAGACCCTTCAAAATTTTTGAGGTATTTCCAAATAATACTTATAGGTTTCATATTTTGGAGGGTGAGGAAGTTTTTGGTAGCCCTATTAATGGGAATTTTCCTAAACAATTATTTATTTGAGCCATAAATGGCTCCTCCAAGTCATTGTAAATATCATTTTATTTTAGTAGATGACTCCACAACCCAACAGCAAGGTGATTGAAGCTGTGAGTTATTGGCATCTCACAGGGAGCAAGCCATCCCCCATGGAGCCTAATGTTATCACATATGTTTGTGTGAAGGGGTGTTTTTCCTTAGGAAAAGACACCATGGTGAAAAAGTGACAAAAGGTGGGTTCAAAACCCACTTATCCTAAGTTTTGAGGCCCAAGCATGTGATACTAAGGTGAGCGTAAATATGGACGACTGAGATCTACGCACTCAGATCTACAATATAGGATCCATATCGAACCCCCCCCCTAATGTTCTACCTTTAACAAGGGAGGTCTGAGTTGGTGGTTTTCAAATGCAGGCCCCCCACTGTCGTGGTGCCTTCTTGTGAACTCAGACCCCCCCACGCTTTACCACTTACCACTCTCCCCCCCCCTCTGAGTAGACCACTTACCACCCTCACTTACCATTGTCTCTCCTTTCGCCACCTGTCTCCCAGTAAATATCTCTCCTCTACCTGTCACATCTCCCACCCCCCTTTTGCCTTCTATTAGCATGCACGTGTCCTCCACTCACCCCTGCATCATATCTTTTTTCACTTCTGCCTATCATATTGCACCATGTGTAAATCCTCTCACCTCTACCTATGAGAATTTCCCCCCACTACTCCTACCACTACAGTCCATCCTTGGCTTCCACGTCACATTCTTGTGCCACCCTATCATTGTGCCTATACAACTCAGCGCCAACGTCCCATCATTTTATCCTTTCCCTATTATTCTCCCTCTATCGCGTCTGTCCACATGGCCACCCCTCTACTCATATCCACATTGAGCATGCCAATCACCCCCGCCTAGTCACCTTCCATTCACTACTTCATGTTGATTTCTCCATCCATCATGTCTGCCTCCATGCCTACCCGCTAATCTCACCATGAACTCACAAAGAAGATCAAGATGGAAGAGTGTGAAGGCCTCCACATTTTGTAGATGTAGAGTTGACTGGGGCCTTCCTTGATCCCAATGAAGTAGTTATCGAAGCAGTTGGTGGTGGTTGGACATCATTTCCACCATAAATGGAAATCCTAGGAAAGGACTGTCAGCTGGTCAACTCATTTTCCAACCCATTCTCGAATGTGATTGGGTCTGACTGAAGTTCGCGACTGACCAGAGACTACATGCACATTCTGCCAGGAAGCATGGAGATGTGACGCCTTCAATGCAATGACTCGAGCCTACTGTTGCGATTTTTCTCTAAGTGTATAAGAGTCGTTCTCATATTTTTTTAGGTTCGATGGTTGAGCTATGCTCTTGATTGTAAAGTTTTGATGAGGCCTCTGGTTCTCTGGCTGTGTATTATCACTTGAGACTTCTTGTTTAATGGAATTCAGTTTCTCCTTCATTTCTTTTTCATCTGATTCTAAAATATTAGGCATGGGTGATCCAATCGAGTGTTGTGATTGTAATGTAATGTAGGTTTGATTTTAGTACTATCGCAACATTTTTAGTTTCCTGAAGTTTTCAAATCTAAGAGGATCTTATATCTGAAAATTTTCCTCTATAGGTTGCTAGAAGATCGGATGTCCATGGTAGGCCTTCACATTTTCTCCTCATTCTCTTCCTCCTACTCACCACTATGCAAACATACTGACTAAAGTTAGATCAAGAACTCATTTGTATATGCACACCAACCCATTTTTCTGAGCTAAAGTGATATAAGCCCGAGCCTGCATCCATTAGACCTCCTCTAAAATTATTCATTGTGACATATAAATTGATGGGTATTGGGCTTACGTATGGAACAATCCAAGGGTGACTTCTAGTGATAACACATAACATTGACCCAGTTCTCATCTTTACATGCCTTTTTGATTGAGTTGGGCTCAATATGTGACAAAAGTGCTATTTCTATTTGATATAACAATTGTCTTCTTGTGTGCACTCCATCGCTCTTACTTCCAATAATCAGTTCTTCAGGATGATTCTTTTGAGTCATTCTTGAGGGTGTCTTTGTGTCTCTTCTTGGGTATTCTTCTCTTATCTCTTCTTCTTGAATATATTCTTCATATTCAATAGTATACATATCATCCTCTTCCCTTTCTTCTTTATACTCTTCTACTTCTTCTGCTTGTGTACCAACTGACTCATCATCTTCATCTTCATTGTCAAGTATGGTATCCTGATTTTTTATCCTTATTTTTTTAGATCATCCACCTTGACATATCACTCTCAACAATATTATGTAATCTAATATTGTAGCATCTGTATGCTTTTTTTGTAGAATTATATCCAAGAAAGATACTTTCATCAGATCTAGCATCAAATTTTCCAAGATTCTCATCAAGCCTTTTGATGTAGCACTTACTTCCAAATACCTTGAAGTATTTTACCAAAGGAGCTCTTACAAACCATATTTCATAAGGAATATTATTACTATTAATCATGAGCTGACCTCTATTCAACATGTATATTTTTATGCTTACATCTTCCCTCTAATATCCATCAAATAATTCTTCTTCATTGAGCATAGTCCTTGCAACCTCTTGAAATGTTCTATTCCTTCTCTTAGCAATCCCATTTTGCTGAGGTGTTCTGGTAGTAGATAGTTGTCTTTTTATTCCATGGGTTTCATAGAAGAGATTAAACTCTTTTGAGGTGAACTCACCACCATTTTCTTGTCTAAGACACTTTATTTTTGTTTCTTTTTCATTTTCAACAAGGGTCTTAAAATCTTTGAATTTGTTAAGTGCTTCTGATTTTTCCTTGAGAAAACATACCCAACCCATTCTAGTAAAGTCATCAATGAACAACATAAATTAGGACTCTCCTTGCAAACTCTTGGTCCTTGTAGGTCCACATAGGTCAGTGTGGACAAGCTCTAAAGTTTTTGAGGTTGAGTATTCTTTTGCTTTTAACCTTATTCTAGTTTGCTTCCCTAGTTGACAATGTGTACACATAGTATTTGGGGGCTTTATGATCCTTGGCAAGTTTCTTACTGCACCAAGATTGCTTACTTTTAGTAGATTGTCAAAGTTAATGTACCCCAACCTCTATGCCATAGCCAACTTTCATCTACTAGATTTATATGACATTCCTCATTTAATTTTCCATCTAGTATATATACATTTTCGGGAGTTCTAGGAGAAGTACCAACCAATTTTCTTGTGTCTTCTCTCCTAATCTCACATTTATGGGAATCAAATATGCAAGAGTGCGCATGATCACAGGTTTGGCTGACACTTAATAGGCTAGGTTTCAATTTTTTAACAAGCAACACATTCTTGGCTTTCTCTTTTCCTAAACTCACAGTGCCTTTCCCAAGTATGTTACCTGAAGCATTGTCACCAAATGTAACTTTACCCTTTTGTTTCTTTAAGTTCAGAAACTTGTCCTTGCTTCATGTCATATGTTTTGAGCACCCACTATCAACATACTAGAGATCTTTATCTTGTGCTTTTAAAGAAATAAGGCATTCCTGTTGATACTGAGAGGCGGGTGAATCAATATCAAGTACAATTTAAAAAACCTTTTTCAACTTATACTTAAACCATTCAATTATATCCAATGAGAAATGAACAATAGTATAAGAGTTACACCAATACACCACAATACACCATGCACAATATATGAGAAATAATCAATAGTTTTTGTTCAAGGGAAGTAATGACTTCCAAAGGTAGCTATAGCTTCCAAATGTAAAGGGAGGGATAAATGTCCAAGAGGAAGATACAATCCTCCAATATCAAGAGAGATTTGAACTCTCCATCCTTTCCCATTCCTTCCACCCAAGAATGTATGAGAGATAATAAAACTTTACATTAAATCATCACCATCAACCAATCATCACATAGAACCTGATAATGCTTCCTGAGACTTCTTCAATTTCTGCAATTCTTCAATTCTTGGAGTACTCTGATCCTGTAGATAATATTACTCAATGTATTCTCTGAAACTCCTCCAATTTGCACTCCTTGAATCCTCCCCAAAAAGAGGTTATAGAAAGAATGGTAGACTTTATTCAATTCTGGTATGTTTAGAAGACCCAACTTGTACAGCATGCCCCACACGAAATATTTAACATCTGATTCTAAAAATCACAGACAAGAAACTAAAATCCATAATATTTCCAATGGAAGTGGTCCCACTTCATTTGGATTCTGTATGAAGAAGTTATGACTGTTTTACCCAGAACACCTATTTATTGACTAGCTTTAGGACTGGTCACAAACCCTATCTTCCACAAAGTGTATCTCCATAATTATAGTGAATCAAGAGCTGAATGTTTTACCAGAGGTACCTTGATATGTCTTCTCAATACCATAGCGATTTCACCATCTAAATCGTTCTAGAAAACAATTTATAGAAAAAATGGTAAGATTACCTGAAAATAATATACCTTAGAACACATCACCAAAAGACTTCATCCTCCCTTGAAATACGACCTTCTTTTACTTCTTATTCCCTCTGAAATTCGACTTGTATCAAATGAATGTATAATGATGTTTATTTATACCATTTATTTCACTTCCTTTTAACATTAGGGCCGACCTAAAACTTTCTTATTTTGTAATTCTTTTCTTTAATTATCTTCAGGGCCTACATGTACAATTCACTTTGTCATCTTCAAAAATTCATTTATGCTCAACCATGAGGATCCATGTTACGTGCCACATACCACCAAAACAAACATGATGTATATTATCCATCCATGGGTGTTGTATCTTCATGTGCATTTTCCTTCATGTCCAAATACCTTCATCAATATTGCGGTCCAAAACCCATGACTAGGGTTGACATCAATGACAACAACCAATCTTCCAAAAATCTCCCCCTTTTTCATTGATGGCAACACTCATGCTCCCCCTATCATCATGATCCCAATTTCTTTCCCCCTTTGACATCAATGGCAAAGGGTATGGCTTCTCCCCCTGATTTTAATGGAAAAATGTAACCTTCTTCTTCGCGGTTGCTCCCCCTAAACATGTGGCACTGAATAATAATTCATTAATTCATCCTTATTTTTGGTCTTTGGGATTTTTTCTTCCTTGGAATCCTTTTGTGTGGATTTTTTCTTCTCTCTCTTCTTCATGTCTAGGATGTATATGTTGTTCGGTCTTCTTGTTGTAGTTGCAACCAATCTTCCTAAGTTATTTTCTCTGATTTTACATTTTCAGGAGTCAAATGTAAGAGTGTATCCTTGATCACAAATTTTACTAACACTGAGTAGATTATGATTCAAGTCTTCAACCAATATAACATTCTTTGCTTTTACATTTTTTCTTCCAAGCTCTACTACACCTTCTCCAAGTATTTTGGTAGATGAGTCATCTCCAAATGCAACATTGTCCTCCTTTCTCTTTAAGTTGATGAATTTGTCTTGATCCCCGGTCATGTGTGAAGAACATCCATTGTCTATGTACCATTCATCTTCTTTTTTACATTCTTCAGTGGTTAATGCTATTCAACAATATTCATTGTTTGGAATCTCTTTCCTTCTCCATACTTTGGTTGGCATAGGGACATCTTCATTCATATATCTGCAATATCATGCTTTGTGACCAAGATAATTTCATTTGTAGCATACAATATTTTGTCCATCAATGGGTAAAATGAATTATAACTTCTGTTGAAAAACCCACGATTATTTCCATATATTTTGTTTACACCATTCATGTTTCTTGCATATTTGTTCCTTTCATTGATTCTGCAATTAATTGCCTTATGTCGAAAATTTTTGCAAGTATAACAATGACCAAGAAAGAAATTTTGATACCTAGGAGTAAGTGACCTTCTTTGTGATGTAGTCCATCTGGGTTCATTATCTACTCTTCTGTAGTTTCCTTCATACTGATTGAAGCTTCTTTGATTCCTAAAGGTAAGAGGTCTTCTTGGAAATTCATCTCTTTTGTAATCATTCCTTCTTTCTGGTATCCTGGTCCACTTCTCATCAACTATTTGTGTAGCTCTTTCTTCAACCTTCTTGTTGGTATTTGAATCTTTTTTGTATGAAGTTTCACCCATGAATCCAAGATGTGTTAATTCTTTTGGCACTTGAGAGTTTCTTCATCTCTTCCTCAATGAGACAACTTCTTGTTCAAGTTTCTCACAATCGTATTCTTTATTTATCATTTGGACATTCTTTACTTCTGTTATTCTCCTTGCTTCTTCGAGTAAAGTTTTCAAGGAAATGGTTTCTTCTCTCAGTTTCTGAAAGTCTTCTAATTGTTTCTTTAAGATTACAACTGCCTTTTCACAACTAACCAATTCACTTCTTAGTTTTCTTTGTGTGTCTTTGAGCTTGTTATTTTCAATCTCAACATGCTTCAATTTTTTAAGATTCTCATCTTCTTGTTGAATAATTTTTTCTTTATGATTTTCTTCTTCTTCATTGGAATTTTCTTCTTCAGTGTCATTTCTTTCAATCCTTGGATGAGGAAATTTAAATTCAACGTGACCTACTCCTTCACAATTAAAGCAAAAGAACTGACCTCTATTTTCTTCTTTGAAATATGAGATGTTATAATCTTCTTCAACTTCTTCTTCTTCTTCTTCTGCTTCTTCCCTTACATAAAGTTCTTGTAGCTTGTCTCAAAGATATTTTGTTGATGCACATGATCCCACCTTGGATTTCACTGAATCTATCAATCCATCCAGGATGCTATCTATTGACAGTTTGTTGTTCCTTTTTTCTTCCTTCTGAGCCACAGTATTTGGTTTCTTCGAAGCATTGTATCCTGAAGCAATTGAGATCCAAAAATCTTCACGAAGAGATTTAAAGTAAGTTTTCATTCTATTTTTCCAGTATTCAAAATTGCTTCCATCAAATGGTGGACTCCCATTTGGAATGTTTCCTTCCATTTCTGCATAGGATCTTCCTTCCGGTGGTTAAACTGTATTGAAGGTAACCCGCTTTGATACCAATTGTTGATACTGAGAGGGGGGTGAATCAGTATCAGGTACAATTAAAAAAACCTTTTTCAACTTATACTTAAACCATTCAATTATATCCAATGAGCAATGAACAATAGTATAATAGTTACACCAATACACCACAATACACCATGCACAATATATGAGAAATAATCAATAGTTTTTGTTCAAGGGAGTAATGACTACCAAAGGTAGCTACAAATTCCAAATGTAAAGGGAGGGATAAGCCTCCAAGAGGAAGATACAATCCTCCAATATCAAGAGATATTTGAACTCTCCATCCTTGCCCCTTCCTTCCACCCAAGAATATATGAAAGATAATAAAACTTTACATTAAATCATCACCATCAACCAATCATCACATAGAACTCGATAATGCTTCACGAGACTTCTTCAATTTTTGCAATTCTTCAATTCTTGGAGTACTCTGATCCTGTAGATAATATTATTCAATGTATTCTCTGAAACTCCTCCAATTTTCACTCCTTGAATCCTCCCCAAAAAGAAGTTATAGAAAGAATGGTGGACTTTATTCAATTTTGGTCTGTTCAGAAGACCCAAATTGTACAGCATGCCCCGCGCGCAATATTTAACATCTGATTATCAAACTCACACACAAGAAACTAAAATCCGTAATATTTCCAATGGAAGTGGTCCCACTTCATTTGGATTCTGTATGAAGAAGTTATGAATTTTTTACCCAGAACACCTGTTTATTGACTAGCTTTAGGACTGTTCACAAACCCTATCTTCCACAGAGTGTATCTCCATAATTATAGCGAATCAAGAGCTGAAATTTTTACCAGAGCTACCTTGATATGTCTTCTCAATACCATATAAATTTCACCATCTGAAGCGTTCTAGAAAATTTTTTTATAGCAAAAATGGTAAGATTACCTGAAAAATAACATACCTTAGAACACATCACCAAAAGACTTCATCCTCCCTTGAAATACGGCCTTCTTTTACTTCTTATTCCCTCTGAAATTCAACTTGTATCAAATGAATGTATAATGATGTTTATTTATACCATTTATGTCACTTCCTTTTAACATTAGGGTTGACCTGACACTTTCTTATTTTGTAATTTTTTTCTTTAATTATCTTCAGGGCTTGCATGTACAATTCACTTTGTCATCTTCACAAATTCATTTCTCCTCAACCATGAGGATCCATGCGATGTGCCACATACCACTGGAAACAACATGATGTATAATATCCATCCATGGGTGTTGTATCTGCATGTGCATTTTCCTTCATGTCTAAATACCTTCATCAATCTTGTGGTCCAAAACCCATGACTAGGGTTGACATCAATGACAACAACGAATCTTCCAACAATTCCTTCTTTGATGTTGTTTCTTTCCAGAGCTTCTTTTTCTCTCTAATAAACTTTGGTTGTTTTGAGACTTCCATTAATATGCAATTACTGGTCGTATGTCCATAGCTATGACATCTGACGAATTCTAGGTCCCCTTCTTGTAGAGGTGCAAAGGAGTTATAGTTTCTTCTTTTAACTTGATTCACTGCTTGGTTATTTTTAAGGTTATAGTTATTAATCCTCGAATATTTCCTTATATATTCTCTACAATTCATAACTTTGTCTCTGAAATTATATCATTCAAATCAATAACCAAAGAAAATACGAGAATACCTATTTTGATAAAACTTCTTTGGTATTGTCTTATCTGCCTTATTGATGGGTGGAAGTAATCCTATGGATTTCTGATCATTACTTGTCTTTTCTTCATTTTTCTTCTTGAATGTACTGAGGAGAGAATTTGCATAAGATTTTGAGTTAACTTGGATTTCTTCTTGAGAACAACCTATTCCATTTTTATTACCTGAATCCCTTTGTGTGGTAATAATCTTATCTAATATTTTAGAGATATTTTCATATCTTGTTTGAATGAGTTTTGCATCCAGTTCTTTTCTTAGGTGAACTATTTCTGCCTCCATCCTTTCATAGGTTTTTTTTTTTTTTTTAAGATACTTTTCTAGACTATCTTTGATTCTTTTTTCTTCTAGGATTTGTTTTTTCAAGTTGCTCATGAATTTCTCCATCTCCCTTTCTTTCTATTGATGTTTATCCTTTTGTTCAACTACAAAAAAACTTAGTTGTCTATATCTAGTTTTTTATTTTCTTAATTCATTCAAGGCACTGAGAAGTTCTTCTTCCATAATAAATTCTACTTCATCTTCTGACTCTTTCTCATGTTTAATTTATTCTATCTCATTATACTCTTCAATACCTAGAAAAAGGACTTCATCATCATCATATTCATCACTTTCACTAGACTCTGACAAACTGTTGTTTTCTTCTTTTGAGTAAAAATTATTTTTCCCTTTGTAAAACGTTTTCTTGTAGTTGGGTTTTTCCTTCTTCTTGTATTGTTTAGTTTTGTTTTCTTCATCTTCAGGGTCCTCCTTGGGATAGGGATACTTGGATGAAAAATGTACAACCTTGCCACAGTTAAAACATTTGAAAGGCAGCTTGCCTTTGTACTTCCTTGACCCTTTCTGAAGTTTTCTAATAAAATTGGCTTCTTCCACATCAGATTCTTCATGATGGATGGATTGAGTTTTTTTCTTCTGATTTTTTGTTTTCTTGAGCACCTTGAAGGCTTCCTCTCCTCGTGGGAGGTTCTCGTGACCTAATATTAACTCATAGGCTGTGAGAATTCCATAAAATTCATCCATGGTGAGTCTATCTAGATTTCCCTGATCTTCAAGAGAGGACACTTTAGGATTGTATAGAATAGGTAGTGCTCTTAGTATTTTTTCAACTAGCTCATTTTCTCACACTTCTACTCCCAATCCTATGATTGCATTAACAATATTATCAACTCTTTCGAAGTACTCTGATATATTTTCTTCATCCTTCATTTTTAGACCTTCATATTGTACTCTGAGAGTTTGGAGTTTGGCCCTCTTTACCTTCGAATCTCCTGCTTATATGGTTTCCAATTTATCCCAGAGTTGTTTTGCATTATTATAGTTTAGTACCTTAGCAAGTATTTTCTTACTCAGTCCATCTTGTAGTGTGTTTAAAGCCTTTGCATGTTCCCAAAAACTTTTATTATCTTTTTCTTCTATGGGAGTGGCTTTTGGAACATCATATCCCTTTTCAACTAATGTCCATACTTCCAGTCCATTGGACATCAAATAGATTTTCATTCTAACACTCTAGAAGACATAGTATTCACCATTGAATAGGGATATTTTTGATGACATATTCAACTGCTAATTCATTCTAAATGTATATTCCTCTTTAATTAATTTAAACCTTTTGTGAAGAAACCTAGCTCTGATACCAATTGAAGGATTACATCCTGTCACTAAGAGGGGGGGGTGAATCAGTGACACAATAATTATATCAATTTTTCTTTTGTTAATGCAAAAAAATTTAACACAATATTTTATCGTGGAACCCAATAGGGAAAAACCACAAACGCTTTTCTATTAACTACAATTTTTTTTTTACATGTTACATAGAAGGAAAATATTCTTCCTTCTCGATCAACAACAACCGATCAGGATGCACCCACACCCTTGTTCACCAGCACCAATTGGTAGGAGGATATGACCCCCTGTTTATTCAGCTACAACTGACAAGGAAGCACCAACTTCCTCTGCAGGCACCAACCTACCCTTGCACCACCCAAACACCCTTATTTTATAAATCTGGAAAAAATTCTTTATAAAGTCTTTACTGCATCTCTCTCTCTGCATATGTGATTTGATTCATCTTTAGATTCAGACTGTAGAGACACCTTCTTCTCACCACTCTTTATTGTTTATAAATTCTTCAAAACGTTGTGAGTGTGATACATTGTGTCCCTTTGTTTGGACCATCGCACCTCTTTGTCTAACTTAACCATAATCACAGTTTATTATTCTTACCACGAAGGAATTTCATATATTGATCACATATATGGATCAACTTCATCTTTTAACATGACCCGAATCTCGCAATTATTTCAAAAAATGAGTTCTGTAGAGGTGATTCCTTCAAACCATTACATGTTAATGATAACGCAAAACCATGGGATTATCAACTTTAGCGACACATTATCCTTTTCCTTCATATATTTTATTCCATATGACTAACGACGGTGACCCAACGCTAGGCCAAACGAGTGCTTGAGTGCTTATTAGAATCAATGGTCATGATTTAATCTCTCGATGAAAGGATGAATGTTGGGACTTTGGGACTTTGTCCTTTCAAATATTCTGAATAAGATTTTGCTAAACAGATCAGATGGTTCATGTTTATTTCACAGAACCAGTTCAATAGACAGATTCAATCCTTACACTTATCCTTTCATTACTTAATCTGACGACTGATACTTAATCAAGAATTGAGATGGATGGCCACCATTTACTTTGAGATTTTGGTTATTCTACTTACGCTATCCTTCCACTGTATTTTGATCAATGGTTGAGAATGCACCCAAAGTATTCTTCAGATCAGATGACTCATGTCCACTTCGATACTTTAGCATTTGGGACTTTGGGACTTAGTTCATTGTTGGTGGTGAAACTCCTGAAGTAAATATCCCAGAGTGACGTAACTTACAGATGTCACTTGTTGACATGGCATGGGTCATAGTATCCATGTGTCACTTAGATTCGTGATTTAAATGTACCTCATCTGCCAATTTCATCTTGACACTTGTCATTATCTGAATGTGCCACGTGTACTTGCTGACGTGGTCTACTGAACTGGTATGTCACATGTTCTTGATGACATGGCCTACTAATGTGATCTATCAATGTAACACATATTCATCTCCTTGATCTAATGGTCAGTATACTATCTGAAATGTATCTTAGATTGATGGTTGAGAGTGACTTTGGAATTTCGGCTATTTGGGCCTTTTCCCTTTCTTATCCTATCCTTCCACTTTCCTTGATATGATGATCATGATATCTTCTGAAGTGTTTCCTCAGATCAGACAATTGTCGATAATTTGGGACATTTGTGGCTTACTCTGTCCTTCCACAAAAAAATGATCTGACGGTCCTGACATCTCCCTAAGTGTTCTTCATATCAGATGTTTCACTTTTTATTTGGTACTTCATCCTTTGGGTGATATTACTTGTTCTCAACCCTTTTCTCCAGAAGTGGTTAGTGCTGAAGTTGACCACTGCTACGTTGGCATGCTCTGAATAGATCAGACGATCCTAGTTTACTTAGGGACTTCGTATCGAATGGTATTCATCTTTACTTATCCTATATTTATGCTTAAAGTGAACCAACAATTGAGTGACCATCGACGGTTGATGTGGATTGGGGAACCACAACTTGCGAGTGGTTTAATTCATCACCAAATATCCACAATTTATCCATGCCATTGATCTACACTTGTGTATCCGATGGTCACAACTTAATCTAAATTAATCTGATCATTCGTTGGATCAATCAAAGTCGTCGATGTTTGAGTTTATGAGATCTGACGATCTAGACCAATTGCAGGATTGGATCTAGCAAGTTGTTTAATTCTCCTTTCGCTCTTCGCAATTCATTCCTGACATTGATTTGGCACATGAGTATCAACGGTCTTGATTTGATCTGATCGTTGACTATTTCTCCAACGCTCCTTCTAAGCTTCATTGTGCCATCTCTTCTGAGATTTTATCTTCATTTGATAATCCACCTAAGCTTTAATATGTTCGCATCATCCAATGGTTTGACATCAATGACAACATATTAATGACACTATGTCCAACAAAAATGATGACTGGGAAAGCCACACCTCATTTTAACCAAGTACCCGCCCCATACAACACTATGGAACAACAATATAATATTGCGCAACAATCATATAACACAACACAACCAATGTAAAATATTGCGTAACCACACTACAATACCCCACAGTATAACCAGGCACCTCAATATAATGTGTTGTGAGGGGATCGAACTGGATACAGAGGTAGAGGAAGAGAAAGAGGAGGCTTTGGAAGAGGTAGACGACTAGTGGTATGTCACAATTGTCAATAACTAGGACACTATGCAAGAGAATATCCACTTCCACCAGTGACTTCCATGTATTGTTGTGCATCATATCATGACATGGAATAATTTCCTACGTTATTAGGAAAGATCCAGGAAAAGAGGAATCAGAACAATCATAATGTTCAATGGATTTCAATAGAAGTGAGGGATGAAGGAAGAAACATCAACATAGTTACACGCGGAGTAGCTAAAATAGGAAACAACGCGGAGTACAATAAGAGCCAATACAACACCAATGGGTGAAGAATAATTTCGAACCAAGGAAGAAGTTTGATGCGTAGAACGAGAAGGAGATATTCAAGCAAGACAAACAAGAATTTATGAAACTAGACATTGTGTCGACATCAATTGTGCAACATAGTAAGGAATCACCTGAGTACGATATGCCTCCATTGTTGGATAACACCAAAGAAACACATCCCCTGGGACAAGTAAGTATGATCAAAGGATTTTTGCAATCATGTGTAAAATTACTAAATCATCTATACTTTGTCAAAATATTATAAAATATGCTAGAAATATGTAGTGTAGAAACATAAGGAAATCTAGAACATAAAACAGTCAATCACCTACATACAAGGAGGAGAACAAGTAGGGAGTTTAGGCTGAACACCAACATTAGAGATATCATACTGGATTTAGGATATGAAGTGAATGTATTACCCAAGAAGACATGGAAGTGTATGGGAGATCCCACATTAGGATATTCACCAGTTCAGCTGAAACTGGCAAATCAACACAGAGTTCTACCAATTCAGAGACTAAAAGGAGTGACAGTAGACCTGGATGGAGTGGGCACTAAATCTAACTTCGAAGTAATAGAGATAGTGGATGAAACAACACCTTATCTAGCATTACTCAGTTTGGATTGGGCGTTTGATAACCAGGACATAATCAACTTAAAGACATAGAAATTGACTTTTGATTCAGGAGAATACAGGGTCGTTATGCCATTAGACCCATCGGAAGGGGAAAGGTTTGTAGATCTTACTTGCTTGGACCTGGAGGAAATTAGCCAGTTGTAAAGAACAAATACGTGAGATAAGGATTACGTAAACCCAACTTCATATGGGATACTCAGTTGTCATAGCATCACCTCATGTGCGTCAGACTCAGATACAGGTTTAGAAAATTGGCAACAGAGGCGACACGAAGCTTCCACAAGAATATGTGCAAGAGTAGACCACACAGTAAGATGGGTAGGTATGGATATAAGGGAACCACCCAACTTCCATGGGGTAAATGATCTAGAATCATTCTTGACGCGCTATGAATATGAAGTGCTATAAAATTAGACACTCTTAGCACTAGATATAGAACTCAAGGCCACACTTGCAAGATGGTTGGGCGCACACAAAGAAACAATCAAGGATTGGTACCAATGTAAGTGGTTACTACACATTAGGTTTGGCACAGAACAAAGAAGCAACTAGAAGGAGAAATATGATGGAGATGGGGCACTAGCAGAACACTTGGAGAAGAGCAGAGCATTGTGGAAAATGAAACCCCTAGAGGAATGGCCTCATCATTTTGTACACACATTAGAGGGAATCCCAACAAACTAGTATACAGACCAGGAACTTCATAGAGGAACTACGAGATGAAAATTACTACAGCAAAAATTTACAGTCACTTTATCATTTGAGCATGAGAACCCCAACATAGATACAACACTTAAACAAATAAGAGGGTTAATATTCATTAAAGAACCATAATTTGAACTCATAACAAAAGAACAACATAAAAATAGACAGATAGTGAAAGAACTATTGTCATGCTACCATGTGTAGGAAGAAGTACCAGATGAACATGACCCTTGTGATATTCATATTGAGGAAGTTGAAGGAGAAAGAGAAGTGGAAGTTCCACCTCTAGAATCAGAAGTAATTGTTGTGCCGATCAAGGTAAAGAAAGTCAACATTGGGATAGTTGAGAATCCAAAAATGGCCATCATTGGAGACTACTGGGATGAGAAAACAGTGGAAAGAATAACATAGTTATTGCATGAGTATAGTGACTTGTTCCCCACAACATTCATATAAATGAAAGGCATAGTGAGAGAGCTAGGTGAAATGAAAATACCACTTAGAGCTGAGGAAAGACCGATCAGACAACAACCATACATATTAAATACAATATATAAGAAAAAATTCAAAGTTGAGATCAATAGGATGTTGGAGGCTGGAATCATAGAACATGTAGAAGAATCATAATGGATAAGCTCGATGCTAGTTGAAGAGAAAAAAAAGGGAGGATAAGAATATGCGTCGACTTGAGGAAGTTGAATGATGCATGCCTACATGACCCGTTCCTACACCTTTCACAAATGAGGTGTTGGAGAACATAGGAGGACATGAATATTATTCATTCACCGATAGATTTTTAGGATACCATCAGATCATGATATCACTGGAAGAAAAATACAAGACCACTTTTGCTATAGAATGGGGATCCTACCAGTATACAGTCATGTCATTTGGACTGAAAAATGCACCAACAATATTCTCCAGAGTAGTCATAGCTTCATTTAAAGTATTTATCCACTAGTTTCTAGAGGTATACTTGAACGATTGGACAGTCTATAGTATGTTGAAATACCATGTAGAGGTATTGTGGCTAATGTTAGAAAGATGCAGGAAGTGCTAGATATCATTCAACATCAAGAAGTGCATCTTATGAACACCTTTTTGGATATGAAAGAAAGGTTTGCTAGTAGATCCTACCAAGATTGTAGTAATTTTTAGCTTGTCACCACCAAAAATAGTTCGTCAATTGAGAGAGACATGGGGACACATAGGATACTACTGGAAATTTATAAAAGGGTACGTGCATATCACCACACCAATGGAGAAATTGCTAAGGAAAGACACAAAGTTACAGTGGAATGAGGATTGTCAACACAGTCTATATACACTGAAAGAAAATATGGTAACCGCACCAATACTAGTATTCCCAGACTAGTAGAAGACATTACACATACAGGTAGATGCATCATCCATAGAACTTGGAGCTATTCTGGTGCAACCAGGAACAGGAGAATTGGATCATCCTATAGCATTTTCTAGCAAAAAATTGTCAGAGTCAGAGAAGCACTACAACACTACAGAGAGGGAAGGCCTAGCTATGGTCTACGTGCTCCAGAAGTTTAGACATTACTTACTGGGAAAACATTACAAGATGTTCACAAACCATTTAGCGCTCAAATACATAGTCAACAAGCTAGTGTTGGGGAGGAGAATTTTCATATGGCTATTGTTGTTTCAAGAATTTTATTTTGAAGTAATAGTCAAGCCAGGGAAGTTGAACATAGGACCGAATCATCTATCCAGGATCATGAATGGGGAGGAACCTACAAATCTAGAGGACAACTTTCCATACGCATAATTATTTTTCATCCAGATCGCAAATGAATACTTTGTAGACATTATCCAGTACTTGAGTACAGGGACTACAACACAAGAATTCAACACCGCACAGAAGAAAAACTTGGTAGTCTGGGCTGCAGACTATCAGTTGATTGCAAGACACTTATAAAAAATGGGCGCAGATAACATCTTGAGAAGATGTGTTCTAGAACATGAAAGACCAAGGATTTTAGCAGAATCCCATGAAGGAATAATTGGAATACATTACACAGGAAAAGATACTGCGTAGAAGGTATTGCGTGCAATACTATGGTGGTCACACATTCACAGAGACTCAAAGGAGTATTGCCATAAATGTGATGTATGTTAGAGGGTTTATAAACTAAATAGAAGGGACAAGATGCCTATTATAGCAATTTTTGTCTCAACCCATGCAATCTTGCACAGAGGGCCTTTTCCATTTCCCCATGCAGACTTTTCATCCCTTTTTGCAAAGTCCATAGCTAAAAAATAGACTTTTTCCACATGTACGGGCCTTGCCTACTATATAGCATGCATATACATAGGCTACACTACTATAGCCCGCATACATCAGGATTTGTTCCCAAAAATGAAAAATGGAGTTGGGTTTCCATGTCACAATGGGAGATCTATGATCCTTGACCTTCCATATATTGGAAACATTTTGACTCATCCCTTCAATTCCATTTGAAGGATATAAATGGGCCAATTCCGAGCTATGGAAAAGAGGAGAAAGAATTCAACTTTGAGAGAAAAGTTACTCTGGATAAATTTTTTACTTCATATTGAGTCTGCATCCCTTTTTCCTTTAAGTCTGAACACAATGTTCAGCCCCCAAGATCTTTCATTATTGATTGACAAATTCATGGTCTCTCTTCTATGAGCTTTCCTTTGGTGGAGGATTTAAGTGGTGGAGGCCCAGCTGGAAGGAACTTAGTTTCTCAGTTCCGAACCATTCTGACATGGAAGTCTATAACTTTTTCACTTTTGTTGATCATATATTAAGAGAAATACCCTTTTCCCATCCAATTGACATCTTGCAAATATTTGAATTATTATTCCATGGGAATATTTGTTATGTATATTAATGGATTATTCTATTGAATGTTCTAACATCATATATCATCACCATAGCTTGCTTTGCTTGGTTGTTGACGACTAGTTGCAGGTATATTGCTTTGGGTCAAGTGCTCAACAGTGGACTTCATCGAGCATTTGGATGAGGTAGTTATTTTATCTTGTCTTGATAGAATATTTTTTTATATAGCATACTTCAGAGTAGATTTTATTTCTATAGTAATTTCCATCTATTGTGGTTTACCCTAGACATAGAGATATTTTCCTCATAACAATTCCTCTGCGACCATAGGTAACCCTACAGGCATTTGAAAAATGGGCAATAGATTTTTTGGGACCAATTAAACCACCAACAAAAAGGACCGTAGTGAGGTACATTATCACCACGATGAAATACTTGACAAGATGGGTGAAAAAAACACCAGTCAAATATTGCAACGCAGAGACAAAAACACAATTCCTGTTCGAACAAGTGATCACTAGATTTGGTTTCCCTAGTATTTTGATGAGTGACCAAGGCACTCACTTCATTAACAGTACTATTAAGTCTATGACTGAGGAAGTTGAAGTTCATCATCAAAAGAGTACACCATATCATCCTCAAGAAAATGGAACAGTGGAAGCCCTTAACAAGATCCTTGAAAATGCACTGACGAATATCTGTAACGTTATTAGAGATGATTAGGACCTAAAGATACCAATAGTATTTTGGGAATATAGGACCACATGCAATAAATTGACAGGATAAACACCATTCAAATTGGTATATGGAAAAGAAGTAGTGGTGCCACTCGAATTTCTGGTACCCAGTCCGTGCATAGCAAAAATTACGAACATGACAGAATGAGACACAATACAGAATAGGATGAATCAAATGATGATCATGGAGGAGGATAGTATTCTAGCAGGGTTTCACCAAGAAGTCCAGAAATCAAGGGACAAATCTTAGCATGACAAACATATCAAGAAGAAAAATTTCAAGGAAGGAGACTTAGTGTTGATGTATGACAGTAAATCCCTTCAACATCCATGAAAACTTAGAATGCATTAGTTAGGACCATATGAAGTAAAAACTATCACAGATGGGGTATATGTACAATTGAATGATTTAGGAGGCACATAACTCAAAGGGGTGATCAATGGGAGCATATTGAAGCTATATAGGGGCATTCGATCCCTTAGCACTTAAAAAAATTAAAATAATAATAATAATAATACCATGTCATGTCAGACATCAAAAGAGAACACTAGAGATATAGTCTGCCGAAAGAAAATGAGTGCGCACACTCGACAATGCTAGCCTGAAAGAGACAAGGCCAATAGTCATTACAAAGAGGAATTTCAGCATGAAAAGGACAATCGGGACGAGCTAGAATTGGTACTTGAGCAAGATAATCTCGAGAACAAATACAATAAATGCCGCATGAATAGGATGGAGCATAAATTGTTCATAGCCTATGAGAAATCCTAAATAGCGCACAGACGACCGAACTCACAGTGACATAGAAGATTGATCATATTGTGCAGAAAATAGATCAATACAAATAAGATATTGAGAACCTCTAAGAGAATAGTGTACTTGCCACTCCAGCATAGGTGAAGGAGAAAAGGAAGTAGGAGGCAACAACGTAGATAAAGGATATAGAGAAACAATTCCACATGGCGGCTGACTTGTTCGAGAAAGAAGCACAACTCTGGATGAAGATGGAAGAGGATCAATAGGTCTAGCAGTGGGACTAGGAAGGATAAAGGATAAGTGCAACTATCGAGGACCTCAAGCAGAGGCAGAAAACAATGCTAATCATGGAGCGCGTCAAAGAAGCACAGGATATGAATAAAATGCAAGAAAAACTCATAGCTGCACAGACAGAGAAAAAGGAGCACCAAGCTCAAATGGAATCTCTCCAATAGTGGGTAGCAGAGGTCATTTCATAGGTGGAGAAAGAAAAAAAAAATATGGCACAAACCCAGGTAGAGTGTGTAAGGCTGTTCAACAATGAGATTGTAGTATAGGTATTGGATGCACTCAATGAGAAGACCATGCAGGCCCAACGCAAGGAACATAGATCATGGAGAATTTCCAATTGATCGCAAGAGATATCAACAAAGAACACTAAGGTTAGGTGTCTTAGGAAGAGCCACATGTTAGTGTTGGGGGCATGTTGGAAGAAGTTTTAATCAGAAGGAAAGGTTATTTTGGGAAGAAGGGAATGTAAGACGTGTTGGAGAAATTTCTATTTTCGACACACTAGTTGAGTGGGCGTTAACTAACTAGTTCTATTTTATACTTTATAATATTATACCATCACTATTGTGCATACATTCCTAATTATAGGATGTGATTTCCTATATGAGTGAATATCATTCACTCATTGCTTAGATCATAATATACATTGATTCTCATTCTTCATTGTGTATCTCTCTTCCTTTTCTTGATAAGTTTTGTTTGTGCATGCTTTAGCTAGGTCTCATGTGCAGGTTTCCATGAAACACTGACATGGTATTAGAGTCAATATGCTTGAAGAAACCTAGAAAAGCTAGAGAAGAGAAAAAGAGGATTTGAGTAAACCTAATTTTCGCCATCGTCGTGGCCTATCCCTATCAAAAGTTGCAACGATGGAATCGTCCCAACCTATCACTATCGAAAGGTGCGATGGTCATTGCACCGTGTTCTTCATCTGGGGTACGAGGATTCAATTTTTCACAATCATCACACTGTGTCCTTCACTAGGGTGCGATGATTTAGCATCATCACACTTTACCCTTCTCTAGGGTGCGACGATTCAGTAACCCTCCAAAAATTGGTTTTTGGCAGTAAAATAGACATATATAGAAATCTGTGTTCTGGGTCGGGATGAAATTTTTACCAAAGATGTATAACATAGGGATGCTCATGCTCACCAAAAATATCCAAACCCCACGTCATATTTTAGGATATATAGTTGTTTTATCATATCTATAGCTCCCATAACATCAACAGTCATATCTCAGAATCCACAATTTGAGTTTTCAAGATCTTTTCAAAATCAATAGCAGGATGGAGGCAATGAAACTTCTTCAATCAATTTTGGTGATAATACTCACACCATACAACTATTTTGAATTGAATTCAAAGGTTTCATTCCAAATCAAAATAAAAGGACTGTATAATTTGACGATGGCGACAGAAAAAAAACCTACATCAGTGCTTGAGAAAACCAGATGGGCGAACCATGAGGATGAGGCCACATGATTAATTCTTGAGTTAATCTCCACTGATCTATGGTTTCATGTTTTCACATGAAAGAATCCAAATGATATCTAGACCACCTTGGAAGGACTCTTTGGAAGCAAGGATGAGATGTGAGTTCATATGCTTGAGGTAGAGTTGAATACCCTAGATGCTAAAAGTTTTGATAATGTACATGATTTCTTTAATAAATTTAAATATTTGATTTTGAGCTTGGGTGAATGTGGTATTGACAATTCTACACAAGAGAAACAACTTATTCTAGCAATATCGGCCAAGCTAGGACCATAATATGTTGTATATGTCTCTAATTTCCATTCTGGAAGATGTCTTTTGGGAGCAAATTGGAAAATGCCTATGATGTCTCAGTTCATTGCGTATCTCACACAAGAGAAGACAAAAATCATACATATGGGCCTCATGAAAGATCCCAAAGAACATGCACTCACCATGCATGATGGAAAAGGGTCATCCAATTGAAAATCGAAGAAAAAACGAAAGGAGCTATTACATTCAGAGTCAAAGAAGGAGAGATATTCCAAACCCTTCAAGGATTCTTCAGGTTCCAAAAATTATTCAAATTCCAAAGGGAATAAGAAGAAGGGAAAGTCGTGCACATATTGCAATAAACCGAATCATGAATAATCCACATGCATGAAGAAGAAGATCGATCTTATGACACAAGTACTTAAAAAGAATAACTTTGGAGACTTAATTCTTGAAGGAGCCAAGAAGAAGAAGGAAGAATACCATGCACCTAAGAAAGGTAATCATCATGCTCTGGTTGCAATTAATTCTTCATCTGATTCATGGATTATAGATTTTGGCACATCACATCATATGGCAGCTAAAGAGGAAGTTTTTACTTATTTGAGTTCATGCTATGGACCTCCTATTCTCATGGGGGATGATACTCTAATAGCAGTTACAGGAGAGGGAAGAGTGGAACTTCCTAATGGAAGTTTTTAGAATGTATTACATGTTCCAAATAATTCTATAAATGTGCTCTCAGTTTATCATATCACTCAAATAGTTAAAAGGGTTGAATTTACATTAGATTCAGTTACTGTACTTGATATCCATGACAATTCCATTATTGTAGTTGGTGAGGTAGATCACAAATCATGGTTGTATAAGTTCATTAAGTTTATTGACTATGACTCCTCTTTTCTACTTACACGTGCTAATGATAGTAGTAGAGTATGGCATGAGAGATTTGGTCATTTAAACTTTAGGTACATGCAACGAATTTCCAAGCAAGGAATGGTCAAAGGCTCTCCAGACATTCAATTTTCTGAAGGGGTTTGTGAAGGATGCATTCTTGGCAAGCATCCTAAAGAGAAGTTTGAAAAGGGGAAGGCAAGGAGAGCCTCCTCTTCCTTGGATATTTTTCACAGTGATCTCATGGGTCCATTTCCACATCCGTCCATAAGAAAATAAAGGTATGTTCTTACATTTATTGATGATTACTCATGCTATACTTGGGTTTATTTTCTCAGACAAAAGTCTAATGTTTTTTAGCATCTCAAAGATTTCAAAGATCTAGTAGAGACACAAATTGGGAAGAAAATCAATATCCTTTGTAAAGACAATGGAGGGGAGTATATCAACAAATATTTTCATAATCTTTGTCGTGAATTTGGTATCTAGTTGAAGCACATAGTTCCATACACTCCGCAACATAATAGAGTTGTTGAAAGGAAGAACAAGTCTCTCAAGGAGATGACCAGTTGCACGTTGCATGCAAGATCAATTCCTTCCAAGATTTGGGATGAGGATGTAATGTGCCTAACCACCCATGGTCGGGCCAAGATACACGATAGAACTCTTTTGTTCTCTCTGGGAAACATACTGTAACATACCCAACACCCAACTAAGCTATGCCACATGAATTTTTCAAACCGCATGGAATTAAAATATATATACACACAAATCTCTCACGGAAACATATATATAAAACTTAAAGATACAAATACCTCTGTAAGTGCATGGATTCACATGGAAATAATAGTAAACATATACATGCAACGTATGCAGGCAATACCCATAAATATAAAGACAGTTATAAACACACATAAGATAAACCCATAAAAATGCACACGTAAATGACAATGAAGCATGTAAATTTATCACACAGTTGACACTTATCTTGGTAATATTCAAGAATATCACCAATTTCATGCATACCTTCCATGAACCTCCCAACCTTATACCACACTTCTCGACACTCTTAATAGTTGGTCACCCTTGAGCTGGGACTAAACTCCACTCAAGTAAAGGGATTCCTAACCATGCTAATGGTTCATGGACAACATGAAAGACTCCGTCACAGGTGCCAATTCAAACTAACAGCCTACAATCCCTCATTCCCCACATTCCTATCCCACCCAAGGAAGTGTTTCCCTTCTCTTATCAACAGTCCTTTGACTACCCCACTTCCTTTCTGGGATTCAACAATAGGCCAAACAAGAAGTCTTAGAGCACTGTAGTTGCAGTTTAACATCTTCAGGAAATCAATTCCCAACAATTCTCACACTCAGAGAAATTTCCCACGGGCCTAACAGTCTACCTCTTCAATGTCCCATGGGCCTGACAACCCGCTTCTTCAGTCCATCTCCCAAGCTAACCAGATACAAAAACATAATGGTTATGGTTATGGGTTTAGGTACAATGACAGGAAAGTATGCAGGATAGCTTACTGAGTGAGTGAATGCTCATGGTATGGATCAATGGATGATTGAATGATGGGGGAATGATGGAAATAATGATAGGAAATGAACTAAGTCCAAACAATATGTATGCATGTCCCCAACTTGACACTTGTCATGTTGGGAGCCACTTTGGCCCACTTGTCCCCAACTTTAGAACTTACGATAAAATATTTATCCATACTTTATGATTTACATAAATAGTAATATAATATTCATTGTTGGCTTAATCTCCATATCTTAGCTTCTTTTTCCTTAACTTTTAGCCCCCACACTTTCCCTAACTAGTGGATTTTAGTCCCCCATACTCTTTTATTGTGGTCGGTCTGCACGCAGTGATGTATTTTATATTAATGATGAGGCATATACAAAAATAGGTGCACTGGTGTTTAACATCTAGGATTTTCAGCCTAATAATCACAAAATGGCTCACCAGCCTATAAAACACAACATATACACAAAGGCTCGTTGGCCCCAAAATCCCACGCACTTAAGTTGTTGTGCGCAGTATCCTGGAATGTGCACACTTCATCATTTTACTGTGCAGTACATGCGCGCACTATGCCATGAAAGGTGAATAAAAAAATGATATCCAAAATAGCTCACCATCTTACATGCATTTGTATTTACATTTACAATTGGGTTCGACCTAGGGATATTACAATCCCCTCCCCTTATTTATGCATTGTCCTCAGTGCATTATGTACACATATACAACAAAAATTTCAAAAATCCTCAAAAAGATGTAGGTGTTCTGCTCACATTGCATCCTCATGCTCCCAAGTAGAGTCCTCAGGATCGTACCAGGTCCATTAGACCTTTAGAAGCCCTATGGCTCGATTCTAGAGCTATTTTATTTTCCAGTCCACAATGCATACCAGATGCACTTGAAACATGGCTTCTTTCTCCACCTGGATCACATTCCAATCAATAACATGATTAGCATCAGGTATATATTTCTTAAGCAATGATACATGGAATACATTATGAACATACATAGATGTAGGTAATGCAATCATATAAGCCACTGGACCAATCCTCTCTAGGATTTCAAATGGCCCACAATAGAGAGCTGCCAACTTTGAACAATTTC
Organism: Picea engelmannii; assembly: GCA_009831015.1. NCBI lineage: Eukaryota > Viridiplantae > Streptophyta > Pinopsida > Pinales > Pinaceae > Picea > Picea engelmannii. Next base: position 57,970 of record ML798844.1, read on the forward strand.
CTAACTTTAGGGAAATTTTGTTGGCTTTCACTTTCAAAAATACATGGTCTCCCACTTTGAATTTCCTGTGAGTTCTTCCCTTATCAGCATATATTTTATGCCTGTATTGGGAAACCTTTAAATTTGTCTTTATTTTTATCATTTTCTCCTCCATTTACCTAGGAAAATCTGGCCCAACCACTGCTCTATCTGTTGGGTTATCCCAATTTACTGGTGTGTTTCACTTTCTGCCATAAAGTGACTCAAATGGGCTCATCTTTAGTGATGTTTGGTACCCATTGTTATAAGAAAAATCTACCAAGTGTAGGTAGTATTCCCATTTTCATGGTTTATCCATCACATACATCCTCAACATATCTTCAATCACTTGATTCACCCTCTTTGTTTGTCTGTCTAATTCTGGATGACAGGCTATACCAACATTCAAATTTGTTCCAAACCTATTAAATAATCCTTTCCAAAAATTTGAGGTAAATTTTGGATCTATGTCAGACACAATTGTCTTCGGTATTCCATGTAACCTAGCAATTTCCCTCATATAAACATCAGTAATGTTGGTTTCCTTGTGAGTGAGCTTAATGTTGTCGCAAGAGTTGACTCTAGGCTGTAATAGAGCCAAGCCTTAACACATTTTTAAAAAAGAAAAAGTTATTTATTGTTCAAAACTTGACTTGGGTTGCAACAAGCCAAACCCTGGAAATTGATTTTGAGTGCACTTCTGACCTAATACACTCAGAAATAGTTCTCTCAATAGCCAAGGGCTTTTTACTCAGGAATATTCAATAATTACAGTAAGAAGGCCAGATTTCTTATTAGAAAAGATTTTTAATCAGGTTGGGGGTTAATCCAGGAAAACAGTCCATTGGGCATGGAGTCAAGTGAAAACCACAGAAAGGAAATCATAGCGGGTATCACATTACTTGCAGAAAATGAGGCAAAGTAGGTCTATATTTCAACTATAAATAATCATAACATAATAGCAAAAAAAGAAAAGGAAAGGGCCATCACAGTGAAAGCATCTATCAGGGATGAATTTTCACTACGAATTTGGAAGAAAAAACTAAAGGCTGATGGCTAGATACAGAGCACTTATCTGGAGTGAATTCTGAACAGTCACCATTGAAAACATAACTCTTATTAACTGTGTGAAAGGAGCATGTAAAATGAATTCCAGACAGATTTTAACTCAGTCAATAAAAGAACATATAGAATAAATGACAAAAGGAGAACATAGTGAAAGAAAAGACTGTGATGAATCTCATGATATCAAGAAAACATGTCACACTGTATAATTCCATTCTGGGCTCTCAAATAACTCTGAATTCCACAAAGGAGCTCTCTGCCCTCCGAGCTTTCTCCCGGCTTCTTCCCCCCCCCTTCCCCTTTTACAATGAATGCATCTTTATAAATTCCCTCTCTCAAGGAGGTTGAAACCGTCTCCTATCATAACTGACAGTTAACTAATTTCAACTATCTTTAACTAATTATAACAGTAATATAAACTAAAAATACAACTCAAATCCTAATTTCTAGCAAACTTTTTATAGCCGTAAGTGCATTAGATCCTCCTCCATATAGATGAGTTGTAGTGGTGGCTATCTGGTCGTCGGAATAAAACATAATAGATTTCCAAGTGCGTTTTGTTCAGGTCCCTTATATCTCTTCGGTGCAATACAAACTGTAAGGTATCCATTGGACACACCGAGAAAAATACACAAGAGCGATCGTTAACCAGGCCTGGTAACGTATCTCCTAACAAGATCTTCAACATTAAACATTGCTATCGAAACAACAACATACCATGAACCCAAATGAAGCTTTCCCATTTCAAACGTTCAGTAGCAGTTGAGGGTTCATGATCCATCGTGTGAACTTGGTTTGCAATAGAACTAGTAAGCATTCTAATCTCCTTTGTGAAACGCTGAAGAACACCAATCAAGGGCATCACAAAAGAGTCAACGAAATCTTTCTGCCCCTTGGCTAGAGTTTTTATAGCAGAAACTGCAGAGCTTATCATCAAATTAGCTGAGGTAATGTCAAGTGAATTCTGAGGTGCAGTAACCACTTCGTATGTAAAAATATAATATCTCGTGGTGTAGTTCCAGCATTTAATGGAAATGCATCAAAGACCGATGTACATAATAACTTCCGGATATGCATTACCTTACTGTTGAAACAAGGCCCTATTAATTGACTTATCTGTTGAAAATTGTTTAGAATAAACAAACGTGGCTTCTTGGAGCTCCAGGGTCTTTAAACAAAGACTTCTTCAATATGCGGAACCAAAAACTCGGAACCAAGAACTTGGCTTTCGGACTTTCAGAGAACAGGGCGTAGTATGAAAAACAATAATCGAAACCTCGAAATCCCGTGATTGGTGGTGTTTTGTGCATGCGGCACGTGTTGGTGTTATTTATTATCATTTCTTCAGTTCTTTGTTTCTTCAATCGTTGTAGATTTATTTTAGTTTTAATGTAGAAATCATTTGACCAATCACATCACTAATGACCAAACTCATCCGTTGAATAAACGCTGGAGATGATGTATTTTTTTACTGCGCGCATCTCATCTTATCTTTCAAAACCTAAAAAAATTCAAACTCCTTCTTGACAGCAGCAGATAATACTAACCTGAGATTCTGACCATTTTTTGTTGTTCCATAGTAGAGGTCTTCCAAACCGATGACATCCGCGATTTGTAACACGTCCATGCATCGTTCCTCGGCATCATTTAATACTTAAGCAACAAATGTATTCGTACCCTCTAATCAACGAAAATAACTCTTTAATTTCTTCACGCATCAGATTAAAATCTTGCCATAGGGCATTCCAACACGGCAGAAGATCTTACATTATACTTCATTTCCATCCCTCCATTACGTTTCCATGAACACCTTCTCCAATCTTCAGATTCTGTTGACAATTACATTTTCAATTCAAACAACCTGGGTTTAATACGATAAGAAAATGCAATAAAATTCCCTGATTCAGATATTGAACTACAAATAATACGCTGAGAAGCCTTGCATTTTAATCTGGCCAGTAGCTTTGATGTGTTACCTGCCACGAGATGCCTTTCCCTTTTGTCTGGAAACTCAAATCTCCCATTTCTCTTGCCAAGCTTAATATCCATAGTTTTGGCCTTGAGATCATTATCCATACCTACATTAGTTATTGACACATCCAACCAAGCTGGGTATTGTGTCAACATTATAGGACCACCCTTGACCTTCGGTTTAGAAACTAGCTGCATAAATAATCGCTGAGGTGCTGGACAAATATCATGTGGATAAAAATCAAGAAATGTATTAGCAGGATACGCATAAAGTTTTTTGTCTTCACCCCCTGAAATAAGCATTGGAACTCCTGGACGAGCCCATTTGTGATAATATATCCCCGATGGTTTTCTATAGCTACATTTCTTCCGTCTTGGAGCACCAAGCAAATCACCTTGTTCAGAAATCTCGGGCGCTGCCACGGTCAAAGCCCTAACATCGTGTCTATGCACCTGGTTGCTACCAACAAAGCCCTACAAGTCCTTCATCCAATCTGATATGAGTTATATATAATATGGAATGAGACTTCTAGTTAATTTATAAGCTCGATGCGATTCTCAAAGACATTTAGGATGAAGACACGAAGTAGAGAAAAATTCAAAATCTGTTACAACAAGAAGTGTTTCTTCTTAAGAAACTTGTCATGCCACTTGATCCTCTAGTTTTGGACTAATATTGTCTATTGGATGGCATCTTGCCTGATTTCATACAACTCATTCAATTGTAGGGCTCATTTCTTCTGAGCGTCATCTAGGTTCAATCCTAATTCTGCGGCAATACGGAAGGTCCTTACTTGGAATTCTATAGGTAGAAGTACTTGTTTCCCATACACTATCTCATAAGGGATATGCCCAGTGGTATTTCTCTAAGTGGTATAGTATTCCCACAAAGCCTTTGGGAGCCTATCAGCCCAATCCTAGTGATGCAATTGAACAGTCTTGGTCAATATGGCTTCCAGAACTTTGTTTGTAGATTCTACCTAACCATTGGCTTGCGGGTGGTATGGAGAATATTTACAATGTTTAATCCCATATTTCTCTGTTAGCTCTTTCATCAGCTTAGAAGTGAATTTAGTGCCTTGGTTAGTAACAATTTCATGAGGGACACCAAAGAGAGTAAAGATGTATTCATAGATAAATTCGACAACAGACTTCTTTGTAGCCCTGAATAGAGATTTTTCCTCTAACCATTTGGTGACATAGTCTGTACAAACCAAAATATAGTTCCTCCTATGGGACATGGGTGAAATTGGTCCTACAAAGTCGAGGGCCCAGATTTCGAAGGGTTCTATCATAACTTGGGCACGCAAATTCATTTTTTCAGTTGGCGTAGGTCTTCCTATCCTTTGGCAACTATCACAACTTCTCACATACTTGGCAGCATCTTTGAAAATGCTAGGCCAATAGTAACCCAAATGCAACACCTTATATGTTGTACATTTGTCATAAAAATGGCCACCACATGCTCCATCATGACAGCTTCATAGTATCTCAGGTACCTCATCCTCTCAGACACATCTACGAATAATCAAATCAGGACCTGTGCGAAAAAGATCATGACCAACCAAGAGTAATTATCACTTTGTGTAATAATTTTCTACTTTTCATGAGGTGACAAATGAGACGGTAACTTCCTAGTAGCCAGATAGTTTTCCATATCTACAAACCATGGGGTATTGACAGAAAGACAAAAGAGGTGCTCGTTTGGGAAACTATCATCTACAGGGATATCATCATCCTCATTTTTTATTCGGGAAAGAAAATCAACTACTACATTATCCTTTCCAGGTCATTCAAGCACAGTAATATTAAATTCTTGCAATAACAAGATCCACCTAGTCACTCAGCCATTAGTTATAGGTTTATTCATGAGGAATATAATAGAGAAATGATTGGTATGTAAAAATACTTCATAACCTATAATGTAATGATGAAACTTGTTAATAGCATGAACAACTACCAAGAATTCCTTCTCAGTAACGATGTAGTTTAACTCGGCAGGGGACAAGTTCTTGCTTACAAAATAAATGACATATGATTGATGGTCCTCTTTTTTCCCTAATACCCCTCCTATTGTGGTGTCAGAGGCATCAATGGATATATGAAATGGGAGAGTCCAATTGGGCCCTCTAAGAATTGGTGCTACAGACAACTTAGCTTTCATGGTTTCAAAGGCAGTTTGACACTGCTCAGTCCGAACAAAATCAACATTTTTTATTAGTAATCCAAACATAGGTGCAACAATCTTTGTAAAATTTTCAATAAACCGTTGGTAATATTTGACATGTCCAAGAAATATTCTCACCTCTTTCTGAGTCTTGGGGTGTGGAATTTTGACAATGACATCAATCTTTGCAGGATCGACTTTTATCCCTTTAGATGAAACATGATGTCCTAGAACCACTCCTTTAGTTAACAATATTTTTCACTTTTAATGGCTTAGATATAGGTTCATTTCCTGGCATCCGATGAGGAATTTTTCTAAATTGTCTAATGCTTCCTGGTAAGTGTTTCCATAAACTATGAATTCATCCATGTAGACCTCCACACAATCATGAATAAGATCGGAAAATATCACTAATACTGCTCATTGAAATGTAGCAGGAGCATTTCACAATCCAAATGGTAAGACCCTATAGGCATAGGTTCCCTAAGGACAAGTAAAGGTAGTCTTGTCCTGGTCCTTGGGTGCTATAAGAATCTGGTTGTACCTGTTGTACCCATATAGAAAGGAAGAATACTTCTTTCCAGACAAGTTATCTAGAACTTGGTCAATGAAAGGGAGAGGAAAGTAGTCTTTTAGAGAGGCTTTGTTGAGTTCCTGGAAATCAACATAAATTCCCCATTTCCTAGTCACTTTCTTTGGAACCACTACAAGCGGAAATACCCACTTACTGTCGGAGATGGGATAAATGAATCTGACATTTAACAACTTTTGGATCTCGTCCTTGACTATATCTTTAAGTGTTGGGTTCATCCTTCTCTGAGGTTGCCTAAAAACTGTTACATCCCCCTGGGTATATATGTGATAGATGCATGTGTCGGGGTGTATAACTTTCATGTCAGTGTATTCCCAGTAAAATGCTCCTGATTATTCTTTAAGGATATCTACTAACCATTTCTTTTGGTCTGCATCTAGCCCGGAGTTTATATGTAAAAATTTCCCTGGACTAATCTCGTAAGGCATGGTGTAAGACATGGTAGACTCATTTATCTCGAAAATAAAATATGTTGAGGAAAAAATGGATGGGTCTAATTGTTCTTGAAATTATTCCCCAAACATGTACTCAAATTGGGGAAAAGACTGTGGAAAATCCACACATGTGATAGGAGAAATAAATTGGTTTAACACATTTTCTGTTGTGTGCTCCTGAAGTGCCCGTGCATGGTCACCTGGAAATACGGGTTCTTCCCAGTCCTCATTCTCGTATGGACATTCAAGCCACCATAGATTCTCCATAATAGGTTGAGCTGGATGGTAAATGGTGAGCTTCTGGATAGAGAGACCATTCGAGATGGTCATTTCTCCTTCTCTACAACTAATAAATGCATTGGCTGTGTCTAACCAAGGTCTTCCCAAAATGACAGGATAGAATTTGGCAGGATCCTTTGTGTTTCACCTCTTTTGTCACCTAAATGAGAAAAATAAGGGTCCTTACAAGCCTAGTTGGGTCAGCTAGGCAAGACAACAGTAGAGGAAAGAGTTAGAAAGATAAAGCATACAAGATAAGAAAAGAATTAAACTAAGAACTATAAAAGGAATTAAACTATAGTGCATAAGGACATTAGAAAAATAAATAAACAAGACTCATGCCACCAATGGAAAGGATTGTATTAGTGGAAAGAAAACACCAAAGAGAAAGTGAGACTTTGTGTCCCCTCTTCCTCCAAGGGAGGGCTCTTGGACCCCCAAATATTGAGCTCTTCTTACAAGTGAGGAATTAAACTGAAATGGTGAAGAGAATCCAAAGCACATTCAATATAGAGGTGATATGAATGGTTAACTGAAATGGTGTTAGCATGCTCTTGGTGAGGAAAGAGGATCCTCCAAGAGAATATCTGTAGCATAAAAATACAAATGAATTCCTTGAAATTGTAGTGCACCCATGGCCTCTTTTTATAGCATAAATTTGAGGCATTATTCAACTAGCTTTTAGTGTGAACAAGGGGCCTTTTAGGGCACCCTCAGGTCTTTGACCAGCCCCCTAGTCAGATTCAGCCGAGATTTGGGTGTCAAATCAACTTGGAAGCTGAACCAGAAATAGGTAGAGAGACGACCAAAATCATAAATGCATCATTCTGAGGTGTGTGGAGATTTTAGCGTTCATAGTCGTGCATCAGGTGCATGTGCACTTTTCCAGCATTTGCAACTGGTGCACATACACATGATTCCTATATATCTTTAGTGCATGCTGATTTTATAACTGGTTGTATAGTTTTGGACCTTTTGGAAATGCATTCTTGGTCATTTTTGGTCCATGGGTGAACTAATAGTTGTTTGAAGATGTTGGATTCCTATAACCATTTGCAGACAAAATTTTAGTGATAACACTTTGAATGAATGACAAGAAAATCTACGGGGTACTCCCATGAGGCTAAAGTAACAATGACATCATCTAAAATTCCTTCAGGTATAACCCTAGTTTTATCTGCTAGTTCCAAAATGGTTGGGGTAGGCCAAAGAAGAGGTTGTAACTGTAATTTTTCCAAGGTAGTAACCGTCATAAAATTAATGGTTGCCCCTAGGTATATGAGAGTGTTTCCAATGGATACCTCATTAATAGTTATAGTCACTACGGGGTTTCCTAGGTTCCCATCTTTTGCTAGTTTTGGCTCCTCTGATATGTATTTGGAAAGTCCTCCTATCAAGTGTACTGCAAAGGGATCCTTTTGATTTTTACCTGGATTCTTGATACACAATTCTTTGACTACCTTACTGTAGATTGGAATGTATTTAATGGATTGAAGCAGGGGAATCTTGACACAAATATTTTTCAATTCATTCAAAATGTCAAATTTTAGCCGAGTGGTAGGTTTCTCGATTACCAATTGGTCTGGATAAGAAGGGACCTTCGTAATTTGTGAAGGTTCATTTTGGGGAATCTTGGGTTCTCAATTCTTCGGGATAATAACATCTTCCCACCTAGTGTCATCCATGGGTTGTTTGGTGGTTTCTTCTTCTTCTTCTTCCTGGATGACTACTGAAGGTCTCTGCCTCTCTAGAACTTTTCACGATCTTAGTTGAATTTCCTGTAATGGAATAGGAGTAATAAAATATGTCAGGAAGGAATGCATATCAACATTGTGAAGAGGTTGAGGGGGCTTATTGTTACCCATGATTTTGGTCATCATGATTATGTATTGATGATGGTGTACTCAGGCTCTTCATAAGAACTTTCTCCTAAGAAACGTTACTTTCTTCTCTTTCGAGAAATATCATTTTTGAAGGAGGTTCGCAAGCTGCTAGTATATTTTCCTGCGAGAATGCATGATTCTCGCAGGATACTTTAAGCCAGGGTGCAAGAAGTTTGCACTGTGTTGAACTACAAGGGTGCGAACTCTTTCTAAAGCAAGGAAAAATATGAATTTCTCGATGCTTCTAGAAGGGAATCTTCTAGAAGGATGAGATGGCATTCGAATGGTTATCCTAGTACTGGATTTCTTGATATTTTGGGATCACTCTTATCCAAGTAACTAATTCATTCTCTCCTATATATTGAGGGAATTCTCATGGAAAAGGTTAAGCAAGGTTAAGAAAGATTCATTGGAGAATTAGTGAAAGAATTGTGTGAAGGATTGAAGCTACAACAGCTTAGAGACCCCAACAAGTTTATCCAAAGGGGTTGATCTTCTTCATGCAAGTGAGAAAGTGTGTGTGTCAGAGCCAAGGGCCATCGAAAGGAAGTTTGCGACATCAAGGCTCAGGTTGTAATCTTTACTTTCCATTAATATGATGCAGTAATATGTCCCTTTCCCATAAAGCTATTTCCACTTTATTGTATAATTCCTTGATCATATACATAGATTGACCGTTGAATAGATTGTGCTTTCTTCACTTTGGTTGGTTTGTGTTGTGTTGGTCTTGACTGCACAAGATCACTAGAGTGAAGTGGGAGAAACAAAGACCATAGGAAGCGATTATAAGGTATGCTACTTGTTCTTGCCTCCTAGTTAATTCAATGATCAAAATCTAGGGAAAGAGTCATGTTTTGTCTTGATTTGTTCTAGATCCAGGTGGATCTAGGGAGATTGGTTAGTGTCCACACCTATGGATTTATCCTATAAAAAAATTTGTGACTCAACTGGGGATCGATCCCATTTTCTTTGTGGTTTTTGGTATTTTTCTGTGTCCATTTGCTCTGGTTTTACTTTTCTCCTGTCCTATCAATCTCTGAGTCTTCAGGATATCCTGATAGACCCTCTGGGTCCAGAGGCCTTTTTCAATTTTGCTTCATTTTTCAAATTTTTGATTGTGTTTAGGCATTCTCGCACTGTACTTCATTGCAGCCTGCGAGAATTGGTAGAGTTCGCACTCTGCCTTTAGGTTTCAGTGCGAGGTTCTCGCACCCTTCTCAAGGGTCACCTGCGAGAATCAGTGATTCTCGCACTGTGTTATATTGTCTGCCTGCGAACACCATTTTTCAAAAGTTTGAATTTGACTTTTGGTATTTCCAACTGCCCAGATCAGTTTGATTGCCTCTTATGAGTTTCTTGGACCACTGATTGATATCTTTGTTGTCTTTGTTTGTATGCATGAACAGTCTTAGGGTTCCAGGGCTTCTCTTGTTGTTTTGTCTCTTGACTTTCATTTCTTCCCTTTTCTTGGAAAAACCATTCTCTCTAACTTTAGCATCTGAGTGTGTTTGATTAGTTAAGAACCAGTGATTGGTTGAAAGTTGAGTGCTTGGTTTTTCTCATTTGCTTATTGGTTTGAAAGATCATTTTTGTTTTCATTGAGAAGACTTAATTGGTTTGCTCCTTATTTTTGCTTTCATTGAAAGAGTTGATTGAATTTGTCATTTCTTGTTCATTTGTCTTTTGATTTTCAGTACTCTCGCTATCATAGTGTGGGTCCTTTTTGAAAAGTGAACAAAAAAAATTTCTTTCAAAAAAAAAAAAAATTCTTTTCATTTTAGAAAACATTGACAATCAAATTATTGAGCTTGTTGAAGTATTTGGAAAAGACACAATAGAGAATTGTCTTTTGATAAGTGATTGTTTGCATTTACATTTTCAAGGAAATTTTGCATTGTAGTTCAAGGTTGATCTAGAAAACTTTCTCTCTCCCATACATAGGGTTCATTGAACGAAAAGCGATATTTTTCATTCTCATCCTTGCATTGTTGGGTCAGAGTCATACAACATAAGTTTCATTTCCGTTATCTTTGAGTAAACAACAACTCTTAATAACACTACGTGATCATAAAATTTATCTAGTAACTCTTTTCTAGGGCTCTATTACACCAACATTTAGCTAGATTAGCACTTTGGAGTAAGAAGAGAGATACACTCTCCAAAAGCACAAAACACATAATAGCATCTTGTGTTAGGGAGTGTTAAATTCCATTTGCAATATCTTGTCTTGGGAAGCCCTTCTCACACAAGGGTCAAACACTAGATCACATTGATATTGACAGAGTTACTCACCTTGCTTTGTTGATATCAGTGTAGAGATTGCACGTATTACGGGGATCACTCGGAGGTATACCCACAATGATGAGTGGAAGCCTTTTGAGTTGATTGTGGGATAGATACCCTTCCCTTGCATGTGGATCAGACTGTCGACTATTCCCCCAGGCTTTATTGTTGTTGGTGGTTACCTTAGTGGCCTATCTTTCTAGGTTCTTACCCAAGGTGACTGTGGAGGGGAAAGTCTTCACGGTATCTGGAATTGACGTTGACCAAACTCACTCGGGCTCCTTGGAGGGTATACCCACGATTATGTGTGGGAGCTTGCACCAGGGTGTAAGTCCGTTAAGCAAGTCGTCAATGTAACTTTTCCACCCTAGCCCTACCCCTTCTCGTCTCGTTGTTGCGACGTTGGATTTCATCACCAACTAGTGGCTTCGAAATTAGAAGGTCTTGTTTGCTTGGTGATTGCTTCCTATATTTTGTTTACTAGCGCGTGTTATTTGTTTCTCAAAGTTGACCATAGGATTTTCTTCGTGAAGTTTGTCACTCGTTTACAATAGCTCCTCCACGTCGTTCACGTAGAATGCAGGGTTTATCTCCAGAGCATCTGGATGGTTCTTAACTCTTGCCTACAGCTACCCCTGAGGGCTCTCCTGGACAAAGTGAAGCCACAGTCGTCACCACACCACAAGTGGAATCGTGAGGCATTGTGGAGATCATGTTGATAGAAGCAAATGACGAGCATGGAACATCAGGTGGTGGAATGGGAAAAATACCCATTAATGAGGAGTCCTTTAAAATACCTACTCCGATGTTCTCATAACCCGGTGAGGTTTTAGCAATAAACGGTACATTGCCAGTACGAGTATCGGAATTGAAGAAGGCAAGTTGGTCAATGGTAACAACCTTTCCTTGATGAGGGAAACATACTACACGAAAAACTGTTGACACAACGGCGTGCATGGAATCAATCCAACTGCGACAAAGTAGAAGATTATAATCAAGGGGATCATCAAAGACTTCCACTTCAACTTGGACTGTTTTACCTTCTAACGTGATAGGAAACGAAGGAAGAACACCGTAAGGCTTAAAACCAGAGACATTGAAGGCTTTAAGAGTGTTTTTGGATTCATTCAAAGGAGGAGAGCCAATGGCTTTCCAACAAGCAAGAGACATAACAAAAGTTGAAGAACCCTCGTCGATAACAGTTCGGAAAATGTTTTTGTCGGAGACAACCACTTGGATTTGAAACACAAGTTGAGGGGGTAACCTTGGAATGTGATCTTCCAAGTAAAAGACTATTAAATTCGTATCTATTGGGTCAATTACACCTATATCTTTCAACAGTTCCTTTCATTGTGTAGGACAAGACTGAAGGACCTCAAGGGCTGACATCGCGGAAGGTGCTTGGGCCAGATCTTCAACAACGTTGTAGTTCTGGGCCACACGAGCATGAGGATTGAGAGCCGATTTCCATACGACACCCTTAGGGGGAGGTCGCAGAACTGTGTCGATGCTCGGTCATTCAAGATGAAGAGGACTGTTAGTAGGTGGAGTCGCTGGAGGGGGTTGTACTAATGCAGGAGGTAAATCGTCAGCCTTCTCCTTAGATGGAGAATAATATTTTGCTCAAGTCATAAGTGCAATGTTGTTCTGCTTAGAATCACCAGTACACATCAAAACATATGATGTCGTAGAAGAGGAGGGTTGGTTGTGAATGACCAACTGAGCTTGTTGTTGAGATGGGAAGGGTTGGGACAAGACAACTGGTGCAGGTGGTTCTGGGGTTCCTTGAAGGAACTTAGTGACCTCGTCACGTCATGGAAAATCCTTCATGTAATGATCATCACCACAGATAAGGAAAGGGTATCGTGGTTTGTGCTTATCCCGATCTTCAACATAAGTGGTTTTAGTTTGCTCTGCTTGATTATTATGTTTTCCCTCATTATTCTTACCTCTCTCCTTTTTAGATTTAATTTTACTGGCTGGGGTAGATTGGACAACATTTACCTCAAAAGTTTGGCCGGTGGGAGTGGAAAGAGACAGAGCATTTTGAACATTAGAAGAAGAATATTTAGGGTTTTTGCTTGAAACATAATGTGATTGGACTTGGGCAGTACCAATCACACCGTCAGCTACATGCTAGTTGAAGTGCTAGAGGAATTAGGACGAGGTAACTCAAGTAATAAATCATAAGGTGTTCCCGTTTGTGAATAAACGAGGTCAAGATACTGAGCACGACTTATAGCCTGCCCTTCGGTGACAATGCCACCCATGGCAATGTCCTTACCGATTTCGTTCACAAATGATTTTGTAAACCATTCTGCCAGTAACTAATCGGGGAGCTCAAGTTTAATGAGACGACGCCTCCTTCGCCACTCATGGATATGATCTGATATATGAGTGCCTTTAATCTATTTGAAGGAAGTCAAAATCTCAGTCCCGGTATCATAACAGATCGATAAATGGTAATGTGTAAGGAAAGCCATAGCTAGGGTGTTAAAATCAGAGAAGAAACCTCGTGGCAATTCGATATACCACTTCTCAGCAGAACCGGTAAGGGTTTGTTGAAATAGACATAAACAAATAGAGTCATCCATCAACGAGTTGGATGAACACCATAGGTGAAATTTCATAACGTGATTTTTCGAGTCCTCTCCCCCTTTGTCGTTGAATTTAGGAATGTCCAATGGAAACTTGGCTGGAATAGCAGGACATTGGGGAGAATGACGAATAGGATCATTTAAAATCCTAGACAAATTTGGCAAATCCAAAGTAGCAAGAAAAGGTAACCGTCGATTCATTTGTGGTTACTGGTGGCTTTGAGGTGGAAGCCCTTTCGGCAAACCAATAGGACCGTAAGCAGTCTGTGCATAATGGGAAGACCTAGGCAGATTCAGTGGTGGTTGGAGAGGATAGTAGCTCGAGGAATTGTAACCTTGAGTGGGGACATGAGTTTGAGAATTCGTACCCCAAATAGGATTGGGTATACCTGGATATTGTTGGCCTATAGTAGGGACAGGCAACTTCTGCCCCCGAGTCGTTTGAGGAGGATTTTGTATCATCTGATTCCAATACTGGGCCAAAGAGGGAGGTATATTTTTCCCAAAAGGTGGGGTTGGTCCCCCTATTGTAGGTGAAGTTCCAACCAGAAGTTGTGTTCCAATCGAAGGTTGTGTAGTAATTGGAAGGTGTCTGGTAAGAGGAAATTGAATCGTACCACCTTGTCCACCAACGAGAATCTGCAATTTTGGTGTAATGGATGGGATAGTGCCACTAGGATTAGGATTGCCAGAAGGAAATTGAGGGAGTGTCTGAATAAAACTGGGAATAGGATGCCCAGGAAAAGAAGGACTACCTGGAGAACCGGATGGGGTTTACAGAGGTGTTGGAATAGAAGCATTCAACACATGATATCTAGGTGGTAGTGATGGAGTGACATTGGGCGTTCGCTGTGTGTTTATAGGAGAAAAACCAACTGCAGGGAACCTGGATGGGACACTCGTAGTAGCTTCAAGATTGGCCATTTTGGCAGGGACAGTAAAGTGATAAGTGGTAGTCAATGATACTATCTCTAGATTAGAGATTTCGGAAATGACAGGTGGATTAATCTCAGAAATCACAGGGGAACCAGGACCAAAAAGGTCACGTCAGAAAACACCTATAGACCAAAAAGGATCTTGGCCTTCTATGCCAGGAAAAGGCCCAATGGGTGATCCAGAAGAGGTAACAACTAATTCGATCAGATTACATTACGAAATGGGCCGAGGCGATGCCGACATTCTATAACACTGGAAAGACCGCAGCCTTGTTTCTTTTTAATCACGTCATAGCTCGTTTTGGTGTTCCCCAAGATATCATCACCGATCATGGTAGTCACTTTAGGAATTTCATGATGTCTGAACTTGCAGAAAAGTTGGGTCTTCGCCATGATAAATAAACTCCCTATTATCCACAAGCTAAATGGCCAGGTTGAAGCAATCAACAAAGTTCTCATAACTATGCTTCGAAGGATGATAGGAATTCATAAAATAAGTTGGCACACAATGTTGTTTTCAACATTGTGGGTGTACCGGACATCTGTTAAGTCTGCTACTGGGTTTATTCCTTTTCGATTAGTCTATGGTGTGGAAGTCATTCTTCCTATAGAATGAGAGATACACTCTCTGAAGCTAGTTGTTGAACTCCTACCCAACACTTCTGCTGAAGAAGAACGTCTATAGTATCTTATGTGATTAGATGAAACTCAACGTGATGTCACTCTAGTAATAGAAGCCCAGAAAAATCATGTCAAGGCCCAATATGACAAACATGTCAAGCCTCGCGTTTTCTCTAAAGGTGATCTTGTTCTTCTCTATGAACAGGATCGAGATGTGTTAGGATCTGTGAAATTCGAACCCATGTGGCGAGGTCCTTATATCGTTCCCTGAGTTTTGGAAAAAGGAGCATATGAGTTGGTAGATTACAATGGTATCCCTTTGAGTGAACCCAGGAATGGGTTGTACTTGAAGAAGTACTATGCATAAATTATCTGTGCACAAGTACTTGTATTTTAATGTATCATACTTTGTGTGTGTTACTATAGATTTCTTTTGTCGTTATCTAGTCTCTGCCCTTATATGACGTTGTGTTTGATTTATAGATGTCAGAGTCTTTGCTACCCTATATTGGCTTCGTTGATGGTGCTATCCATAGTACTCAGAACCTTGCTTCTGCTGCATGGGAAATCTATACCCCAACAAACGAACTTGTCTCTTTATGAGGTGTGTGCCTTAGTCGTGTGACCAACAACATTGCAGAGTATAGCATCATTATTGAATTATTGGTTGATGCTATCTCGCTCGGAATTCATCATTTGTTTGTGTGACTTGACTCACAGCTTGTAGTACTATAGCTAAGTAATATCTACTCTATTCGAAGTCCTACTTTGTTACAGGTGTATTTGCGAATTCGCCTCTTGGAACGTTATTTTGATCACATTGAATATCAACATATTCCTAGATGTCTAAATACATTAACATATGCATTGGCTAATTATGTATTGGACAGACATTTGAATCATTTATAAATCAAACACATCGAAATTCACACAATATAAAGTAAACTGGTAGAATCCATCTGTATATATAACGATCAAAAGAGTTTTTTACAAAAAGTTTGTCCGAAGACCAAAATGTCAAAATTTGAAGCTCATGGCTTCTACAAAGTAACGTCATGGATGACGTTCACAGTAACACATGACTTCCCTAGCAACCCTACGGAGCAGTTGACTCATATATGCTGATACCCCTACAGTATGACGTTGATCGCATCGTGGAACCTCTTCCAGAGTCATGTCTGGAATGTCTGCAGTCATGCCCTCTAGATTCTGTTCCACCACTTGATAATCCTCAGCATACTATGGTTTTTCCACTACCTCTCCTCGCTGTTGGATGGGAGAAGTGCCGGGAGGTCTGTAAGCTCCAACGTCTGTGTTATCAACAAATGATTTTGTATTAGTCTTCGGATGAATATATAAAACAAAAACATTTGAATATGATAAAAAATTCAAAAACATTTAAAAAGAGAAAATGGGTGTACTTATTACCAAGGTCCCCCCACTGAGCATCCTCTGGCAATGCCAAATCTGGATCTCCTCAGAAATCTAGCCCAACATAAGCATAGTCATCAACCATCAACATTTGTGGTTGAAGCCAGTCAAAGAAAATATCATCATATTTGATGATCGGTCTTGCTACGTGTCGGGCCATGAGATGACACCATCTCAGCATCCGTGGATCTCTGGGAGCCGATAAATTCCACTCCACTTGTATCCTCAGTAATGGGACCCACTCAAGGAAGAAGGATACCAACAAAGATCCGTACCCGAATTGCTTCAGGTTACCGTGTCTGCACTTGGTCAATTGTTTTTTTATACTGCGCAACACAACATCTTCCTAGTTGAACACTCGAGGCTCAGTACACTCAATAGCATACTGGAAGTAACTCTGTAATTCCATATGAGGAGAAGAAATCCTAGCCATCCAAGCTATAGTGAAAAGGATAGTACAGAGGGTCAAGTCTCATACCCACCAGATAGCTACTTTTCCTTTCTTTCTCTCAGCCTCGGGTACGCAGTGTATACAACAATACTCACTCATCTGTAGCCCACCACCTCTACTACTGGTCAGGCTCACATAGTATCCCTGTCAGGACAATCTGATCAAAAAGTAAATGTCCTCAATGTCTAAGGACAGTGTGTGAACCCCGACATGAAACACCTGCTGATCAGGGTCCCACATACGTACCAGGTACTCTAAAAGTCTAACTTGGGCCCTCATGCCCAGGATGCGAAAGTACTTCAAGAGCCCACAGTCTCTCAAAGAAGCTATGGTAGGTGGATGATTTTCGGCCATTTCATTGTCCTCTTCATGTTCCCTTTTGCGCCACTCAAGCACCATGTTGATGGCCAATTATCTGCATAAGGAACACAATAAGAGGATTAATAACTTTTTTCATGCTTTGGATCTCTTTCATTGGCTAAAAATTTAAAAACTTTTTGGGATTTGCGGTTCTCGCAGGTGCCCTGTGTGCACAGTGAGAGAACCTCGCAGGTGGATTAAGGCTCACCTGTGAGAGCACATCGTTCTCACAAACCCCGTATAGCCTACGTGTGAGAATGGCAGCGCGCACATAGGGTTTGGAAAATCAACTTAAAAATGTAAATTTAACCAATGAAATGACAAAATTAAACCATGAAAGTGTTAAGGACAAAGAGCTTACCTAACTGTCACAGATGGATCGTTGAATGGTCTCTCGTAGCTCTCGCAATTTGATGCCAAACTTGGAGGGTAAAAGAGGGGTTTTTGAGCTCAATAGTGGAAATGTAAAATGATATGGTAAAAAAGAGTATTTACTCCTTTTATTTACTTTTACTATATCATTTTGGTTTTTTATGATTATTTATCAATTAAACCCTAATCCCTTATGTCATGTTGAGTATAAATTTTGCAGGCGTGATGAATTTAATGATCAAATACAAGGATACGAACATGTTTTTCTTTGTTATCGCGTGTTTTTGATTGGTTTTTATGGTTTTTACATAAAACCTTGAGCATCATTTTTGTCCGTTCTTGCGCTCGTAAATACATGAGAACGTGATTGAGCATACTTTTATCACTTTTTCGGGCTCAACAAGGTTATACGAAAAATGAACCCCCCTGGAGTCCTCTTTAAGCTCTTTTCAGACTCTCTAAACATGAAAAGATCGCCGAATGACCTTGTTATTTTCACACTCGATAAAGTATTTGAAGTATGCGTCTGGTGAGTGATAATTTATCTCTTTTTCGGTCTCATCCAGACTATTTTATGAAAAAGGAACTGAGAGAGTTCTCTTTAAGTGTTTTTCCAAACTCTATAATCTTGAAAAACCTTCGAGTTTTCTATCTCTGGACTCGTTAAACAAACATTGACAAACCCATGATGGGACCGAAACACTCCTTCTTAGGGTTCATTAAACATAATCTGAGGGACTCATCCGAAGGATGAGCTTACATCAACAAGCATATGTTATCCTCCTCAAGCTTATGTAAAAATAAAGAGGTACTCGCCATAAATGGTGGGGGGAAATTTGGGAAAGGGATATGTTTTCATATTCGTATTAATTGGCAGTGAGTGTCGCTCTTGAACATGACACCCCCTATTCATCATTTGAATCCAATTTGGGAAATCCATTTTCCTCTCATTTGATTTGCTACAAGGTCATTCCCTGTGTCATCTTTGAGTCAATGCTGCCAAATCATTGGTCGTGTCATTCATATGTTAAAGAGAATTCCATCTGAAACCTATATTGAGTTGGCCATCTGCAGTTATCCATTCTCTCCATGTCGGCCTTCCCGATGTCCATTCCAATTCACATCATACTCTGTTTCACCTTCAAAATTTGTTACTCATTTCGTGTCATTGATGGGGGATACATCAAGGCCCTCCTATGACAAGTTTTGTTCTGTTGACTTCATCTCATTATTCGGAATCAAGACTTAGAAATTATTTAGTACCTTGGAGCTTGCATGCCTTAATGGCAGGTTTCCTTGCTTTTGACAGTGGGTTTACATCGTTGACCCCTGATCGAAAGATTCCATCAGATGTTCGACTTCAACTCATTTATTCACATTCTATAGATTGTACTATGGTACCTTGGGAGTCATTGACATCAATGGTGATTTCCCTCACACTTGTTAACGGTTTCATCAATGACCGATAATCAAGTGGTTTCTACCATGTTCGACTTCAACACGTGTAATCACATGGTTAGATTCGTACTTTAGGCGATGAAATTGAAATCCCTGGATATCATCTTTGCGATCTAGGTTGCTATGGAGTATGTATAATTTACAACACATAGATCCACTGTGTATGTCTCGTGGCTATGTCATCTTGATTTGAAATTCTCGCATAGATCCACAGTGTATTCCGGTGGCTATGCTATATTTTGACAGTATGGATCCACAGTGTATGATTGCTAGCCATGACCTATGTCTACAATGTCATTAGTCTGTGATCTAAGTATGAGAATGCCCACCTCAGAATTGATATATATAATATTCTGCAGATGCTTGGTTGTTCACAGGTTTCCAATTAGATGTGATCCTGGTTCTCGACACACACATGAAGCTTACAAAGTCTATGGGCTGTCACTGGTTCCACCCTCATACTTTGGGGGGCATTCTGTTACCCATGATTTTGGTCATCATGGTGATGTATTGATGATGGTGTACTCAGGCTCTTCATAAGAACTTTCTCCTGAGAAAAGTTACTTTCTTCTCTTTCCAGAAATATCATTTTTGAAGGAGGTTCGTAGGCTGCTAGTATATTTGCCTGTGAGAATGCATGATTCTCACAGGCTTCTTTAAGCCAGGGTGCGAGAAGTTCGCACTGTGTTGAACTGCTAGGGTGCGAACTCTTTCTAAAGAAAGGAAAAAGATGAATTTCTCGATGCTTCTAGAAGGGAATCTTCTAGAAGGATGAGATGGCATTCGAATGGTTATCCTAGTACTGGATTCTCTGATATTTTGGGATCACTCTTATCCAAGTAACTAATTCATTCTCTCCTATATATTGAGGGAATTCTCATGGAAAAGGTTAAGCAAGGTTAAGAAAGATTCATTGGAGAATTAGTGAAAGAATTGTGTGAAGGATTGAAGCTACAACAGCTTAGAGACCCCAGCAAGTTTATCCAAAGGGGTTGATCTTCTTCATGCAAGTGAGAAAGTGTGTGTGTCGGATCCAAGGGCCATCGAAAGGAAGTTTGTGACATCAAGGCTCAGGTTGTAATATTTACTTTCCATTAAAATGATATAGTAATATGTCCCTTTCCCATAAATCTATTTCCACTTTATTGTATAATTCCTTGATCATATACATAGATTGACCGTTGAATAGATTGTGATTTCTTCACTTTGGTTGGTTTGTGTTGTGTTGGTCTTGACTGAAAAAGAGCATTGGAGCAAAGTGGGAGAAACAAAGACCATAGGAAGCGATTATAAGGTATGTTACTTGTTCCTGCCTCCTAGTTAATTCAATGATCAAAATCTAGGGAAAGAGTCATGTTGTGTCTTGCTTTGTTCTAGATCCAGGTGGATCTAGGGAGATCGGTTAGTGTCTGCACCTACAGATTTATCCTATAACACTTATTATTAGGATTTGGCACTGGATTTTCCACTAATAGTGTTGATATAAAGGATCTTGAATTTTGATATTGTAGTGGTTGTTGTTGTGGAATAGGAGGTAAAGGTGGTGGAACAAAACCTAGTATAAGTTGTGGAGTGTTTGGTGGGAACTGAGGATAATGATGGTTGGACATAGGGATAGGTGGAGATTGAGGATTTCCTTGGTTATGTCCTCCTCTCCATCCTTGAAAGAAAGGATGTTGGTACCGAGTAGACTAGTTTTTCCAATCTGGTGAGTTCCATTGTTGTTGTTGTTGATAATAGGGTGGAACTTGAGATTGTAGATTCGAGTATGTGGGTTGGTTCCTAGGCTGCCATGGCCTCATAGGTATATAAGAAGACTCCCCATGATATCCATTCCTATAGATAGATAATAACTTGAGAAATGATGGAAATTTTTCAGTCACATGGTCTTCTGTACATAAGCCACAAACTAAAATGTTATCTAATGGGCATTCCCTTGAGGAATGATTCCTCTTGCATCTTGGGCAATATATGCTCATTGCTTCATTTTCCTCCTCCTGTTTATTTTTTATTTTTAGTGTGTCCAACTAGGAACCTACTGTGCTTAAGATATCTATCTTAAAGTTCTCTATAAGGTTCCCTATCTCTAATCTTGTGATATCACCTGAACTAACTGGTTTTAATCTTCTATTGTAAGGGTCTCAAACATTCTTTCATGTTTTGGCTCTACTCCTTGAGTAATGTTTACACAATTCACATATTTCAGAAAATGGTTTATGAGAGATGTCACCTAATTCCATCAGGTTAAGCATCTCTAGATATTCTTCTAAAATTCCCTTAAGGAAAAGAACCCTAATTGCATCTTCTGGGAGGTCATGGTATTTTGACTTATGGGAGATATAACCAAATTTTTCCATATAATCTTCAAGGGTCTCCTCTTCTAACTGTTCGATTTTAAAGATGTCATTACGAGACTCTTTGGTCTTGCAGTAGTCTTGGTACTTCTTAAGAAATATGTCTTTCATGGCTTCCCAAGACCTAATACTGGATTCTCCCAACCCCATGAACCATCTTAGTGCAGAGTCTTTGAGGGTGGCAGGAAAGAGTTTTAGTTTATGGGAAAGATGTTAATTCAAATAGGAAGGTGTCTAGATATTCATTGTTTTTACCATAAAAGGTAGGCAGTGCTAAGAGAGGAATATTCTTCATGTTGACATTTGGAGTGGTGTCCAAAATTAGAAACCCGAAAGTAGTTTCGGTTTGGTTTCCAGTTTCTTCTTCCTCCCCGTGTCTTACATTGTTATGGCCCTCCTAATCATCCATATTGGCTTGCTTTCCAAAAAGAGAATACCTGGGTGGTTTTACCTTTGAAGAGAACAAGGTTTCCCTTTGATGGAAAGGTCTTCCTACAGATTGGATGTTTGGGACTCTACTCGAGCCGATTGAGACTATTGGTGAAAACGTTTATGTGTCAGTTTGAGAGATAATTGCATTGGCTGAACTACCAAACAAAGGATTCACCTATTCAGGGTCTATGATATCTTCAAAATTAGGATCTCCTGGTGGTGGTGTAAAAGCAAAGGTTGTATTGTTTGGTTCTATGGAAGGCTCAAGTGGTCTTGCCTCCTGTCCTAATATGATTGATGCTTCAATTTCTTGTTCTATAGTGCTCCCTATGTTAGTCTCTTCAGAGAATATTTTATCTCTTTGAGTTGAGCTAGCTCCTATCTTTCGTTATCGGTTTGCGGATTTTATAAGAAGAATGTTCCTTCCCCAAAAGAGATTGGAAGGAACCTTGGTTGAAAGGTCTGATTTAGATTTAGTGTATCTACCTTATGGGTCTCTAGTCCTATTCATGAAAGAAATCAAAAAATAAAATCTACCATTGGGTTTCTAGGTCTATTCATGAAAGAAAACAAAAATAAAAACTACCATTGGGTTTGGGGGAACCTACTATAGTAGATGTGCAGGTTCTTACCTCTGGTCTTAAAGCTCCCCCTCCACCAAGCTAATGCTAAGGTCTAAGAATGATTTATTTCCTAACTACTTCTTACCATGAGACAACTCCCTGGAAACAATGCCAAAAATGATGGGTGTTATATATGCACTAAAAACACACTAAAAACCCTCAATTAAATTGTCAACCCAGGGTAAGTAAACTTAGAGTTGTAGCAAAATATATGCCAAAGGTATAATGGATGGTAGTAGTATAGTCTAACTAAGGAAGTGGCTATCTAAGGGATAATCTATTTAAGAAAACCTATCTAATGAGAAAACCCTACTAAGCAAATTGAATCTAAGTAACCTAAGTGATTTTGGGCCAAGGATCGATGGATAGTTCTAAGAAGACAAGTAAAAACCCTATGTAAAGGAAACTAGTTCATAACAATAAGAAAAAACAACTATTAATAATAACAATAAGCAAATAACAAAGCAAAATACTTTAACTTGCAAACCTACATTCAATGAGCAACTACCCTATGAAAGAAAGTAAATAAACAAACAAGCAACTATTCTACTAAAGCAAATAAACATGTAAGCAAGACAACTAGCTAGCCTATTAAAGAAAGTAAATGAAACAACTAACTAACCTATTAAAGAAAGTAAACAAAACAACTAACTAACCTATTAAAGAAAGTAAGCAACTAACTACTCTAAGATAACTTCTATTGCATGTAATCCAATTAAAAATTCTCATTGAACAACTATCTAGCCTAAGAGACAAGTGGACTAGATTCTTAATTCAAAACTTCAAAACTATTTCTAATTCATGCAAGGAAATCTATTTAATTGAAAGTAAGAAAGACTAGCAACTAACCTTTAATCTATGATAAGCAAACTATTCTCTAACCTATTAAAGGAAAAGACTATCTATCCTATAGCAACAATAAAACTATCTTCTAATCTATGAAAGCAATAAACTATATCTTCTGATCTATGAAAACATGAAAACTATCTTTTAACCTATGAAAATAAGAAAACTATCTTTTAACCTATGAAAACTCAAATATAGTGTTGGTGGTTGTCTGAATGTCTCCGGTCTCATATGATATCTCAATGGCACTTGAAAACAAAGGATAATTCAAGTGGGATAAGTTCAACACTGATCTCAATAGCAAAGTGAAAGGTATGGATTAAACAATCCAATGAGAATTTAGCCATGACATAAACAATTGTCAATTACCCTGCATATTCATTTATTAACCATCAACAATATAACGAGATCATGATTATACCTCTACACTATGCAAGAAAAAATCATACTTAAACTCAACTATTAACTAAGAAATACAATTGCAATTTAACTCTAGGAAAGAAATTACATAAAATGAAACTATGTTATATCTATTCTAACAATTCAAACTACAATAAGAAAATGCTTAAGAACATAAATTAAGACATGACATTAAAAAGTAAACTACCAAATGTATTAGCCAACAACTAAGTAAGCAAGATATATATAAAACTGAAATAAGAAATCTATCATTAAAAACTGAAATTAACTCTATCCATCCATCAAATCCTTGTCAAAGAAAACCCAAATTAAAACTTTGTTCTATTCTATTTAAAAGTTGTTTTAAATTTGATTCTAAAATCATAAATAAAGACATAATCTAATATCTAATTTCACATGGGGTTGGTCTAGGGATTTGCAAATCTGTTCCTAACTACAAGATCAATACATGCTAACACAATCTATCATACTAACCTGCAAAAGAGAATCAAAGAAATTAAACTATAGCAACAAACTAATTAACACAATGAAAATGCATGTACAGGAAATAAAGAGAACAACTAAAATATAAAATGCATAAACAAACTAAAGAAAAGTTACCACACTGCTGGTGGGCCCCCCAGTAAGTCATGGTCACTTTTTAAAACCACACCATGAACTCAGTAGGTCGATTTCATCATAAAAATTGAACAATAGAACTCTTATATAATCTGGCAATGTAAAATAGAAAAACAGAGTAAAAATCATGTTTCTCTCTATCACACTGATACTTCTAATGCTTAACAATCATTTGACCACCACAGTGGTATTTATAATGTTTACAGACCAAGTGGTTGACCACAGGAGGGTCGAACCACTTCTAAATTCAGCAATTTACATTAAATGATGCCCTGACTATTGAAACAGAGCGAGCCAATAGTCGCCCTCTTGAACAACTAAAACTGAGTTTTCGGAAGTTCAATAGGTGGAGGGGGTAAGAATGAACAAAACCCACCCTCCCGATTCACCCATCACTGAGCGCCAATACCATAACCACCAAGTTGCCCTCTATTTTTGTGCAAGACACAGTGCCAAATCAGGTACTGGAACAAGTGTTGGAAGGAGTGTCAGACTGAGTGCCGGAAGAAAAAACGTGGTGCATTTTCACCCTGTAACACCAAAAAACATGAATCAGATCCTTGGAAGCATAAAAACATGATGTGTTATAGTCAATATAATCATTAAACATGAATCATATGTACCTAAAGTCGATCATATTGTTTTATCATAAAATTCTTCAAAACGTGAAAAACACAAATGTACATTCAACAAAAAGTGTCTAATAACTGTCATAAATTGATTATATCTCAGGCCCAACATGTACCTTCTTTGCTATTTTAAACATCTTTAACATGTCGAGAAATTTAATTCAACTCTGGGATTATCTTATATGTTTCAATATCTTTCCAATGACCTCTCCTGCGCCTCAATCAAATTCAGGAGAAGAAATTTATGGCTCTTTGAAGTTAGTTGGGTCTTAAAATTTACCCTCCATTGTTTATGTTGTAACTTTCTCATAAAATATTTGTTTGAAGAATGGTTTACACCATTAGAAATATCTATATGAGATATTTTATTTGATCTCTTTACCTAAAATATCTCTTAAGGGCCTCAAAAACGTGGTGCAAAAAGATGACGTTCAAACTGTATAAAATGTCACGAAAAATCATTGGTTTTCTGTTGTTGTTCACCATCCAAATGACTTCATGCGCACAGATTTCAACATGTACACTCCTACTTACCATGTGCAGCAATAACACAAGGTAATTCATGCTCCATGCACTTATAACCACTATGCATCACTTCTCTATCGTGCCAATAACTTGCGCGCAGTACTTTCGTGTCATGTGCCAAAATCCACCGCACTAAGTTTACGTTCTTCCACTATTACTCGTTGCATGCAATTTGATTTTGTATCGCACATTGATATTACATGCACATTTCACTCTATGCGCTACACCATGCTAATGTTTGGTACACCCCCACCACGCACCAATACTCTGCGCGCACCATTAACTAAACCGCTGTGCAACAACATATCCCCACATTGCGCACGCACCAACCAAACTCCTCTATGCTCTACCAATACTATGCATACCATGTGCACCATTATTATGTGTGTGCACACCACACACACCATATTATGCATATGCACACCACGCAATGCTAAATTTAGCGCGTGCAACTACGCATCAACATTTTTCTGCAAGGTGGAAAAATTTAGTGTGTGCACCCACACACCAACATTTTTCCACGCGGTGTTAAAATTTAACGCTCGCACCTGCACACTAACATTTTTTCGTGTGGTGCCAAAATTTAGAGTGTGCACCCACACGCTAAAATCTTTCTACGCAGTGCCCAATTTTTTTACATGT
This sequence comes from Picea engelmannii, assembly GCA_009831015.1. Classification (NCBI taxonomy): domain Eukaryota; kingdom Viridiplantae; phylum Streptophyta; class Pinopsida; order Pinales; family Pinaceae; genus Picea; species Picea engelmannii. The sequence continues at coordinate 83,976 of ML798844.1, forward strand.
CACTAGATTTTCACTGTGCATCATGCATTTTTAGTGCGCCAACCTACACACACTCATTTTTATGTGCATCAATTCCTCGTGAATTCTGCTGCAGAAATTGGGGCGTTTTCCTAACGTTTCCCCCAATTTACCATAGACATTCTACAACTATAAAATTTGTTCAATTTCACCTTGATAACACTAATTCAACCTATGTAACAAAAAATCGTTGTGATTTGACATTTCGGGAATGGGTTTTTCCCAACTCAAGTCACGAATTGAGAATTTTAATTATAAAACTCGCTCCAACTATCATGGCTTTATTTTAACTTCAAATTTGACCAATTCTAGGTCTGAATTTGCTAGAACAAATATTAAATCATTAATATCTCACCACTTGGTCAAACTTCTCAATTTTCCCATGAATTTAACAACAGAAATTGTGGATTTTTCCCAATTCCGCACAACTGTTGTTACTTTTTACCATGGACACTCTGCAACTCCAAATTTGGCCACTTCGAAATAAATCCTCTGTGTAATTTCGCTTCAACTCAACTTGCTCGGCCCATCCAGGCTGAGTGTTGAAAACTAAAGATCTGATACCATATTGTAACATCCTTGAACACCCATGAATGGGCCACGATACACGAGAGAACGCTTTCGTTCTCTCTGCGGAACATACTATAACATACTGTTGGGCCCCAACAACTCCCCCTATATTTTTACAAAATTTAAAGGGCCCCTATTAAAATCTTGATAATTATAATGAGCTACAGAATCAACCTTTTCAAATAGTTCCATACCTTGGCTTGCTTTGAGACAAACTTAAGACATTCACTATAGTATGAAACATTCATTACAAGAGTATATGTCAAAAGTTAGAAATGAACATAAAAATCTCAATTTAAACAAAAACATTAATTTTTATCAAATGTTTACTTTCGTTTAAATTATGATTATGTGTTCATTCTTTTGCTCATTAGCAAGTTTGACTATTTTGAATAATGTGTTCAATACTTCATCAAATAA
>ML798844.1:85033-95820 GCA_009831015.1 Picea engelmannii
AACTTGAAGCTTCTAGATCATATTTGAAAACAAATTATAAATAATGTTTGTTTATAAGTTATAGTTAGTTTAAATTCATTTTTTATTTTTTCTAGATTTTGTTTTATTCACAATTTTTAGGTTATTAATTTAGGTTTCTTTTTTCACAGGTATCTATTATCAAATATTTGATACAGATCTGATCATGGATTGATTTTACTATCCAAATACATTCAAGATGATTGATCCAAAAATAATTTTGGATTTCTGCAAATAATTTTATGAGCAACAACAGATAAAATTTGGAAAAGCGTCAAGATCAGACATGCAATTTTGCAGAACTGATTGCAGCCAAACTGTGAGGAATTTGGAGAAATGGTTGAAAACCCAGAACCAAAGTGGACCCATTTACCTTTTTCATAGATATGTTTCCAAACAAATGCACGATTTGAGAGATTTTTGGGTCTCTTTTAGAGGCAAATTTCAAGTGGCAGAAATTAATAGTGATGCATAGACTGTTCATTCATTTTATAAATATATGAGAAAGATCAAATCCATGGGATCGAAGAATTGGAGAGGAGGATTTTAATCATTTCTTTTTTGTATATTATTTATTTTGTAAACTTTTTATTTATTTTCAAATGGAGTAATGGATGGCTGGAAGCTTTGGGAGAATGGACGAGTATTTTTAAAGAAGAATGTGGAATTCCAGGTTGCTTAATGGATTTTGTCCTGTAAGTAAAATGATTTTATTTTCATATAATATCTTAATATTATTTCAATAATTGATTATGCATTGATTTAAATAGATTTAGTCTTTTTTATCAATACATGGTTTATTATTATTATTTATATATTAATTTTTCAATCTTTAAGAGTTTATTATCCAAAACAATTCTTCCAGGACTACAATATGGGCATGTGATTTTGAAAAAGAATACGAGAAAGTAATTCATCTTTGGCTTTAGACCTGTGTAATACTTATTCCATTTTATTCTTTCATTATTGTTATATTATGAAAATGCTATAACGGTTGATTTTAGCTTTAGCTTGTCAATCATATGGTGTTTTCCTACTGTTAAATGTTATATGTTGCCCATAATTTCTTATTCCATTTTTTATGTGTGATCAATCAATCATTTGATTATTATGGAATTTATTTCTAATGTTAAATGATGGATAATATCAATACCTAGAATTGAGTTTTCTTTCGTTCTTAAATATTGATTATCTTAAGATTACACGATTTTTAATTAGTTGTCTTCCTGTTGTTATTAATTTACTCCAATATAAAATACTTCTTTGAATGTATTTTGGAAGTGCTAGTATTGTTCTGTTATAGGTTTCCCTTAACGAGAGTACAGGAAGGAGCTCATACAACACAGAAAGACAAATACCAATTTGGTTGATTAGCGACAGGTTATTATGTGTGTTATTTAGTTAAGTTGTTTATGAATGAAACAATGAATGTATGGTTTAGCTTTGACTATCCACATGTTCATGTTTCATTAACTTTTTTGCAAGATTCTTTAAATTTATAAAAGAAAAACAATAAATATTTTTATGTGTTTTCTTTATCTGCTTCCTAGAAGCAATCATTTTTCCATTGATTTTCATAAGTTTCGATTAAAACTTGCATCTTGTAAATCATGTAAATAAATGAGACTTGTATATCTCCTGCTTAAATATAACTACTACAGTTACATTAGAGCATATGTACATATATATAGTGTTTAGTAATTAGTTAGTTATTTCTCTCTTTTATTTGTTTCTTTTAGGATTCTTAGATTGATTAATGGAGCCATTAAACCCGTCAGAATGAGTTACACCAAATGACTTGGGTTATTTAGACAACCCGAGACCGGACTCGCTCTTCTAGTTGATGGACGGTCAATTTTTCCCATCAACAAATGGCGCTAGAAGGAGGGCTAGACTGACAAGTTGGCCTTATAGGAGTTTTTGTTTCAAAATTAATTAATTTCCCATGACTCCCCAAATCACTGTGTTGGAACATGCTTTCCACTTCTCATTACCTAATATTCCCGACAAGACAGTCTCTCTCTTGTCCAAACTCACCTTTGATGGTAGGGGGAATGCATCTGCAAAAGACCATATTAACAAGTTTTGGTGTAAATGCATCAAGTATGATATTTCTGATTTAAAGGTTTTGTGTAGATTGTTTTCTTTTACTTTCAGGGGTCGGATTAAACATTGGTTTGAGTCTTTTCCCACATATCACATTTTTTGTTGGTTTCAATTTGTAGAGGAATTTTTAGATGCTTTTGAAATCTATGCTTACAATCAATTATGTGAAGAATTTCAAACTTTGCTAATCAATGGAGATTCATCTTGAAAAGGATTTTTGACAAGAATCCATCATGTTGTTTGTAAATTTAATCTTGATGACATGTCATTTATATTAAATCTCCTCTATGATGCTTGCATCCATTCATATTCGATCACAAATGATGAAGCAGTTATAAATACTATCACTCAATTTCAAGAAGAATTATGTTCACAGGATGAGAGAGATCCATCTGAAAATGTTGAACAAGCAAGGGAGGTAAAATCTATTTATAATGTTCTTATTGAAAATCAAATTGGTTTTTTCATCTAAATCATTGTATTTTCAGTCCTCAACCATCGTGGAAGAAGATTGGATGTTGGGTCAAGGTGATGTCCTCGTTCACCTAACTCTTTCTCTAATCAGTATTTAAATTTGGTTATTGAAGAAGACTTAAGTGATGAAAACGATCTTAAGCATTCTAACATTCCAATGAAACTGATTAGAGATGTAGATCTGCAATTGGAAGAAAAAACATTAAACCCTCATCTACAAATCGTACCTTATCAACATGAAAGATCAGATGTTTTCCATGAAATTTTTGAATTATATATCATACAGGAGGAAAATTTAGATGATCATAATATGTTGAAGAATTTATCACCAAAACAAAGTGAAAGTTTTAATGAAAATGAAGAGGAATGTCTCGAGAATACCATTGTTAAATATCATAGCTCAAGATATTATTTTCATGTGCTTATTTATGATTCATTTTACTCTTTATATCCTGATCTCTTCTTAGATTCTGGTGGATTTGATACTTTACCCACGGTATCTTACTCTTTGCCACCACAATCCAATATTTTCGATATTGCCAAAATTTGGTGAAACTAATTCCAAACATAACACTTATCACGTCAGATTTGATGCTCTTTCATTTTCATCACTCGAATGGAAAGATGACATGTTGCAAGATGATTTTACACAATTTATTTTTGAAAAAGACAATGCACTCATCCTTATGGAGATCAAATATTCTACATTGCATATTCGTTCTTTGATTAGTTCGAATTTTAATGTTTATGCTTCACATTTTGCAACAATAATTCTCATCAAAGGAAGCGTTCAAACCAATAATCTAATTGATCTCATGAATCCTCTTATGATGTGTTCCCCATTGATATATCCATTTCATCAAATTTATAGTTTGCATCCTAATTTTTATGATAGGATCTTATATTGGCTTGAAGATTCATATAAAAAAAATCTTCATAATAAAGATAAAGTTGTGCTTGCTTTGTTTCTACCTAAATATCTAGGAAGTAAGCATCACATGATTCTCTTAGATATTTCATGTGAAGAAATTGATGAACACTTGGAGAATTGTCAGGGGGATGGGGCATTTCGTCATTGGTTGATGGTTATGTCAGGTCCCCATAATATTGACAATTTTTCAAAACTCACTTACACTCTTCCATGCCATTGTGACCCATATCACGACCAGATTACAAAATGGCTGGAGGATTCATACAAAAAGAATGTTCAAGGGAATGGTAAGGTCATGCTTACTTTGTTTTTAAATGATGATGATAAAGGTAAGTATGATATATTTTTGTTATTTTTCGATATACTACCATTCTTGTTACTAATATTTTATCTTGTTTCCATTGTAGGATTGAAGATGCTCCGATGGCTACATTGGAAGCATGACTTCACTTGGTATTTTTTATTTGTTTAGTAGTTAGAGTAGGTTTAGGAGTAGGTTTTCTTTTAGTTTTATTTATTAGTTTTTCTCTTTGTAATAATGCAGTTATGAACACAAGTGGTCACACCAAGAGAACCATAATATGAATGTTGTCAGGGAATTCCACTTTAAATCTTTTTCTCTCTGTTTTTCATTGAATATTTCTTTTCGAAAATGTTGTATCATCATGAAAATTTTAAATGGAAAGTAAAGAGATAAGAAAATTTAAACTATCAATTCAACTATGACCCAAGGTGCCATGAGTAGGACTGCACTCATCTTAATAAGGATTTTTCTATTTTTTAGTCTCTTTTATTTTTAATAATAATGCTTGGTCAAAGTAACATCGTATGCATCACTTTCTTAAGAAATGAACTTTCTTGCACATGATATTTTATATGATTTAGTTCTTCTTTTATTTTATAGTGAGATGATAGTGGATACAAAAAACTTGGCCAAAATCATTTACTAAAAAGTTTTCTTTTGTTGTTTTGATTTTGTGTACTTATGATTTTGAATCCCATTAATAAAAATTGATTTGGTTTGTTGTGTGATTATTTTGAATGAGTTTTCTTATTATCTTTCTTTTTGAATTAATATATTTCTGATCAAAGAATTATTATCGAAGGAAACATTTATTTTAAGACTTGTGTTTTTCAAGCAAACTGAAATAGTTCAAAGAGGTCTTGATATTAAGATATAGCTCAGACAATTGATTTTTAAGTCAATTGTCACTTTCAGTTTGTCCTCAAATTATCTTTGCTAGAGTATTACACCAGAGATATGGTTTAAATCTTTGAGAATTATGATGATCTTTAAACTTTTTACACCGTCCATATTCTTAAGGAATCACTCTTAAGTGCTTCCCCATTCTCTAGATGATTTCTTAAAGGAAATCTAAAATCTCTAAACCATGATAAAACTTCTAGTTTTGAAAGCAAATAAATAACATGGTCAACTATTTACCTGTATTGCAATTAACCTCCAGTATCAGCCCGCTCTCTTTGTCATCAAGAAATATATAATTGTATTATTATTTAAATGTGGCATAAGAGGGTTGGAATCACTTAAGTGTGGGAAGTGTGTGTAAACCCGTCAGGGTATTGAACAGGTTCACTGGCAGCGGGTAAATGCACACATGATACCAAGACAACTTTGTTAGAGTATTGAACAGGCCTGTTGGCAACAAAGCAATGTTGGGTAGAGAGGTAGCATGTATATATTTTTAAATTAGTTTTTATGGAAGTATACATCATGTGGATACAACTATTGAGTGGGATTAAAGCATTTGAGTGGGTTAAATGACATCCCTGTCAAGGCTATGGATGTCTGCCGGTAGCAGTGGCTCTGTTAATGATATTGAAGTTATTTTATAAACATCATGACTCTTTGATTAAGACATTATTTCAGGTTATAATCCTCTCCAAAGAAAATTCTATTGTCTGGTTATAACATTGAGTTTATCCTAATACTATATGGTCTCAGAGTGAATTTATTTCAGGGAGCTTAAATCATTTTTCAAGTCTTATTATTTTCTTCCTTAGATGAAATATTACCAGATCAGAGACAACTACTTCACCCAGTAAGTCCCCATTTGTTGGGCTCCAACAACTCCCCCTATATTTTTACAAAATTTAAAGGGCCCCTATTAAAAACTTGATAATTATAATGAGCTACAGAATCAACCTTTTCAAATAGTTCCATACCTTGGCTTGCTTTGAGACAAAATTAAGACATTCACTATAGTATGAAACATTCATTACAAGAGTATATGTCAAAAGTTAGAAACGAACATAAAAATCTCAATTTAAACAAAAACGTTAATTTTGATCAAATGTTTACTTTCGTTTAAATTATGATTATGTGTTCATTCTTTTGGTCATTAGCAAGTTTGACTATTTTGAATAATGTGTTCAATACTTCATCAAATAATATATTGGTTGGTTTATCATTTTCATGAAATCATTTGGTGATATTAATTATATAAATTCTTTTTTTTCATTTTGCATCTCATTTCAAAATAATAATAATAAAAGAATTATCTATCATTTGTTTGATTTTGTAAAAAAATAAAATTAATATTTTTTCTCCATTAAATTGAAGCTTCTAGATCATATTTGAAAACAAATTATAAATAATGTTTGTTTATAAGTTATAGTTAGTTTAAATTCATTTTTTATTTTTCTAGATTTTGTTTTATTCACAATTTTTAGGTTATTAATTTAGGTTTCTTTTTTCACAGGTTTCTATTATCAAATATTTGATACGGATCTGATCATGACTTGATTTTATTATCCAAATATGTTCAATATGATTGATCCAAAAATAATTTTGGATTTCTACAAATAATTTTATGAGCAACAACAGATAAAATTCGGAAAAGCGTCAAGATCAGACATGCAATTTTGCAGAACTAATTGCAGCCAAACCGTGAGGAATTGGGAGAAACGGTTGAAAACCCAGAAACAAAATGGACCCATTTACCTTCTGCGTAGATATTTTCCTAAACAAATGTACAATTTGAGATATTTGTGGGTCTCTTTAGAAACAAATTTTAGGTGGTGGAAATTAATAGTGATGCCTAGATTGTTCATTCTTTTTATAAATATATGAGAAAGATCAAAGCCATGGAATCGAAGAATTGCCGAGGAAGATTTTAATCATTTTTATTTTGTATATTATTTCTTTTGTAAACTTTTTATTTATTTTCAAATGGAGTAATGGATGGTTGGAAGCTTTGGGAGAATGGACAAGTATTTTTAAAGAATAATATGGAATTCCAGGTTGCTTAATGGATTTTGTCCTGTAAGTAAAATGATTTTATTTTCATACAATATCTTCATATTCTTTCAATAATTGGTTATGCATTGATTTAAATAGATTTAGTCTTTTTTATCAATACATGGTTAATTATTATTATTTATATATTAATTTTTCCCATCTTTAAGAGTTTATTATCCAAAACAATTCTTTTGAGACTACAATATGGGCATGTGATTTTGAAAATGAATATGAGAAAGTAATTCATCTTTGGCTTTAGACCTGTGTGATACTTATTCCATTTTATTCTTTCATTATTGTTATATTATGAAAATGTTATAACGGTTGATTTTAGCTTTAACTTGTCAATCATATGGTGTTTTCATACTGTTAAATGTTATATGTTGCCCATAATTTCTTATTCCATTTTTTATGTGTGATCAATCAATCATTTGATTATTATGGAATTTATTTCTAATGTTAAATGATGGATAATATCAATACCCAGAATTGAGTTTTCTTTCGTTCTTAAATATTGATTATCTTAAGATTACACGATTTTTAATTAGTTGTCTTCCTGTTGTTATTAATTTACTCCAATATCAAATACTTCTTTGAATGTATTCTGGAAGTGCTAATATTGTTCTTTTATAGGTTTCCTTTAACAACAGTACAGGCAGGAGCTCATACAACACAGAAAGATAAATACTAGTCTGGTTGATTAGCGACAGGTTATTATGTGTGTTATTTAGTTAAGTTGTTTATGAATGAAACAATGAATGTATGGTTCATCTTTGACTATCCACATGTTCATGTTTCATTAAATTTTTTGCAAGATTCTTTAAATTTATAAAAGAAAAACAATAAATATTTTTATGTGCTTTCTTTATCTGCTTCCTAGAAGCAATCATTTTTCCATTGATTTTCATAAGTTTCGATTAAAACTTGCATCTTGTAAATCATGTAAATAAATGAGACTTGTATATCTCTTGCTTAAATATAACTACTACAGTTACATTAGAGCATATGTACATATATATAGTGTTTAGTAATTAGTTAGTTATTTCTCTCTTTTATTTGTTTCTTTTAAGATTCTTAGATTGGCTAACGAAGCCATTAAACGGCTTGGGTTATTTAGACAACCCCAGACCAGACTCGCTCTTCCAGTTGACAGACAGTCAATTTCACCCGTCAACACATACCCAACACCCAACTGAGCTATGCCACATGAATTTTTCGAACTTCATCTAATTAAAACATATATACACATAGATCTCTTGTGGAAACATATATATAAAATGTAAACATACAAATACATATGTAAATGCACGGATTCACATGGAAATAATAGTAAATGTATACATGCAACATATGTGGGAAATACTCATAAATATAAAGACAATTATAAACACACATAAGATAAACCCATAAAAATGCACACGTAAATGACAATGCAACATGTAAATTTATCACACAGTTGACACTTAACCAGGATAATGGTTCATTGACAACATGAAAGACTTCATCATAGGTGCCAACTCAAACTAACATCCTACAGTCCCTCATTCCCCATATGCATGTCCCACCCCAGGAAGTGTGCCCCTTCTCTACTCAACAGTCCTTTGGTTGCCCCACTTACTTTTTGGGCTTCAGAAATTAGTCAGATAGGAAGTCTCAGTGCACTGTAGCTACAATTTAGCACCTTCAGGAAATAAATTCCCAACAATTCTCTCACTCAAAGAAATTTCTCACGGGCCTGACACCCCACCTCTTCAATGTCCCATGGGCCTTACAACCCGCTTCTTCAGTCCATTTCCCAAGCTAACCAGATACACAAACATAATGGCTATGGTTATGGGTTCAGGTACAATGACATCAAAGTATGCGGAATAGCTTACTGTGTGAGTGAATACTCATGGTATGGCTCAATGGATGATTGAATGATGGGGGAATGATGGAAAGAATGATAGGAAATGAACTAAGCCCAAACAATATGTATGCATGTCCTCAACTTGACACTTGTCATGTTGGGAGCCACTTTGGCCCACTTGTCCCCAACTTTAGAACTTAGGATAAAATAATTATCCATACTTTATGATTTAAGGAAATATTAATAAAATATTCCGTTTTGGCTTAATCTCCCTAGATTAGCTTCTTTTTCCTTAACTTTTAGCCCCCACCCTTTCCCTAAATAGTGGAGTTTAGTACCCCATACTCTTTTATCATGGTCAGTTTGCGCGCAATAATGTATTTTATATTAATGATGAGGAATATACAATAATAGGTGCACTGGCCTTTAACATCTAAGCTCTCTGACCTAATCATCACAAAATAGATCACCAGCCTATAAAACACAACATATACACAAAGGATCGTTGGACCCAAAATCACGTGCACTTAAGTTGTTGTGTGTGGTATCCTGGAATGTGCACACTTCATCATTTTACTGCGCAGTACATGCATGCACTATGACATGAAATGTGCATACAAAATTGATATCCAAAATAGCTCACCAACTTACGTGCATTTGTATTTAAATTTACAATTGGGTTCAGCCTGGGGATATTACATAGGCACTTAACTGTGTTTCTTACATACAAAACAGAGCACCTCACAGATATGTTGAGGATAGGACGCCTTTTGAGGATTGGACAGGTGACTAACTAGATGTCACACACTTCCACATCTTTAGATATGGAGCATGTATTCCTTCTAAAAAGAGGAAATCTGTAAGGTAGCTAGAGAGGTAATGGGGGGGCCCAGAGGGTCCATAGTGATAATAGTGGAGGTCATTCAATGTAAGGTGGACTAGGTCCACTATATTATTAAATAAGGCTCACTGTGGTAGTTATATATAATAAATGGGTAATTAGATATAATAAATGTAAGAGGTCTTCTTAGAAGGTTCTACTTCTAGAAGATTCCTCCTCTAGAATGTTCTTAGGTGATGGTAGCACTATATAAAGGGGTTCAAGCAATGTAATGAGACATGGAGAGAAGTATTGTATTTGGAGCAGTAGCTCATTAGGAGGTTGTCCCCTCAAAGAGGCAAGTGAACATGAGAGGATCTCTTCCATAATAGGATCCATTGTATGGTGTTGCCCTACCCTAAGGGTTTGATAATAATAGAATGTGGTTTCTTCTATCTTGCTTTGTGGATATATTGTGTATTCAGTATTTGTGGTTATTATATTTTTATATATATTCAGGTAATTAACAAGTGGTATCAGAGAACTTTCCTTGGGCAGATATTGTGGGCAAATATTTTTTATTTTTGCAGATTTTTTTTTTTCGGAGAAGAAAAAAGAGGGCCGTGACATTCCAAAACTTTTCGGTATATTTATGTGAAAAATTTGCAGAAACATATTGTATATCTGAGTTCCTCTCATAAAAACACCCAATTTGAAAAAAACAATCGTCCTAAACGGAGTCCGGAAGGTCAAGATATTGAAGTTTTAAAATCTACAAATTTTCAGGGTTTTTTCCGCGGATGGCGACGCAATTTTTTTGTATTTATGTAGCAGCTGGAGGCCGAATTTTCTCAAAAAAATTACATATATGAGTTCCTCTCACAATTTCACCCAATTTCAAAAAACAAATCAGCCGAAACGGAGTCCGGGAAGTGAAGTTATGAGCATTTTAAATTCAACAGGTTTTTAGGGTTTTTCTAGGAAAAACTGCAATTTTGTGTCGTAATTTATTGGGTGAGTTCATAGAATGCTCAGATGGGTATTTCTTCTCAAAACCTGAAAGAAATTATTGAATCATTCAAAGCCCAATTGTTTCACACATTGGATGACAGATTTTATGCATTTGTACATGGCCTCACAGACAGCCTCACAAATAGCCTCACATATGGCCTCAATGATAGTTTTCATAGTATTCAAGATTCATTGAACAACATGCAGGAGAGATTTCTTATGGAGGGCCTCAGGGATGAATATAATCAGGAAATATATGCTTGGTATGATTTTGAGGCAGATTGTGATGATTGGTATATGGATAGTTGTCATTTCTGGG
>ML798844.1:96156-109908 GCA_009831015.1 Picea engelmannii
GGACTACTTCAGCATGGTGGATTTCCTTTCTACATGGGACCTTGGTTCTTCAGTCTTCTTCAGCATTATGGTCCACAATTATCCATGGGACCCTGGTATATGGTTGTACATCAAGCATTGAGGACAACGCTTTCATAAGGGGGGTGGAATGTAAGGTAGCTAGAGAGGTAGTAGGGGGGCCCAGAGGGTCCATAGTGATAATAGTGGAGGTCATTCAATGTAAGGTGGACTAGGTCCACTATATTATTAAATAAGGCCCACTGTGGTAGTTAGATATAATAAATGAGTAATTAGATATAATAAATGTAAGAGGACTTCTTAGAAGGTTATACTTCTAGAAGATTCCTCCTCTAGAATGTTCTTAGGTGATGGTAGCACTATATAAAGGGGTTCAAGCAATGTAATGAGACATGGAGAGAAGTATTGTATTCAGAGCGGTAGCTCATTAGGAGGTTTCCCCCTCGAAGAGGCAAGTGAACAGGAGAGGATCCCTTCCATAATAGGATCCATTGTATGGTGTTTCCCTATCCTAAGGGTTTGGTAATAATAGAATGTGGTTTCTTCTATATTGCTTTGTGGATCTATTGTGTATTCAGTATTTGTGGTTATTATATTGGTAGATCTATTCAGGTACTTACAAAAATCCTTAGATCCACAGAGAACACCTTGCATCTTTGTGGGATATCCAGATGATGTGAAAGGATACATATTGATTGATCCCTCTACAGACTAACTCATCATTGAGTGCAGTGTTCAGTTTGAGGAGAATCCTTTGCATGCACCTTCAATGCAACATGCAGAGACTCTTGTGATTCCATCAGTTCCAGACATCAGATATGATGATTCCACACACTCATATGTTAGATATTCAGACACGGATTCAGAGGATTATGTACATGTAGATGAGTAGGTATTATAGCCAAATGAGGATCCAACGTCGTAGCTTAAACAAATTCCCAAGTGGGCACAATCCACACTTCAGGAAGTAGGAAACCTTGCAAGGGATCCATTGGATTTGAGGAGGACTCGATCTCAGCATGCAGAACCTTCTCATGTACTTTCAACTTCTAAACCAACGATGCCCTTGCATTGCTATATGGTTAAATCTTCTTATCCACATACCTACAGTGAGGATGTTGGCAATCCACTATGGGAATTAGCCATGCGGGAGGAGCATGACTCTCTCTTAGAGAATCAGACTTGGGATCTGGTTCCACTTCCACCAGGGAGGAAACTTTCCAGATGAAAATGGGTCTATAGGACCAAGAGAGCAATAGATAATCAAGTGAGTAGGTACAAGTCTAGATTATTTGCAAAAGGATTTCAGTAAATTCATGGGATAGACTATGATGAGACCTTTGCTCCTGTAGAAAAGATGGACTCCATTCTCTTGTCTCTAGCCATTGCAGTAGCCAGATGATGGGAATTTCACCATATGGATGTGAAGAATGTTTTTCTTCATGGTGACCTTTCAGAGGAGATCTACATGGAGCAACCGTAGGGGTTCATTCAGAACTCATCTTTAGTATGCATATTGAAGAAGTCTCTCTATGGCCTCAAGCAAGCACCTAGAGAATGGTATGAAAATATGGATTCTTACTTTATTTCACATGATTTTGTTAGATGTAAATAAAATTCCAATGATCCAGGTGGATATCGGTGGCTACCCACCTTTTCCAAATGGCTCAAAATAGTTTTTTGGCAGTTTTGTCAATTTACTATTTTTAGTAGGTTTTAACTTCTGGGGTCATTTTGAGGGCCTAAATGAAGGTTTTTCGATATCAAGGTTTGCAATGATAGTCAAAGGAATGATTAATCCCCCAAAATGAATCTCCTCTATGATACCTTTCCAATGAACTATCACATGTATAAAACGGAGAGCGTATGCAAAAGTTATGACCCCGGGAAGTTGATGTACTCACTTACCCAAACGGGGCCCACATGACTTTTGGCGCTTCATCTCCTAGGGTTAGGTTTTTGGATTTCTAGGGGTTTTGGAATTCCTATTTATTGTAAAAATTTCTTCAGAGCCTCATTGTAATCATCTTCTTGCAAATGTGAGTATCCATCACATCTCTTCTCAGAGATAAGCTGCCACCATTCTAGCGAGTCTTTCACTTTATATTTTTACAGTCTCTATACATTTCTTTGATTAATAGAAATAGTGTATTACTTTATATCTATGTTTATGGTTGCATCTATGATACATTTTTGTATATTATTGAATATCTGCAATATCTCTGTGCATTTATTTATTATATCTAAGCTCTCATTTTGTGTTGAAAATAATCTGGATCATCCAATGTTTACATGCCAAGGACTACCGACTCTGTGATGATTTTAGTACTCTATGTTGATGATATTTTGATCATTGGTAACTCTGCTTCAACCATTTATTTGGTCAAAGATATTTTTCATGACAAGTTCTCTATGACGGACATGGGTACACTACACTTTTTTATTGGTCTTCAGATCAGTTAGGGTGCTTCCGGCATCAAACATTCTCAGGCTAAGTATGTCAAGGATATTTTGGATAGATTCCACATGAAAAAATGTAAGTCTTCACCTACACCCTTTTTATCTGGGATCAGACTTGAGGATGGCGGGGATACACCATTAGTGGACAACACTTTTTATCAACAATTCATGGAGAGTCTTTTGTATCTCACCCACACCCGTCCAGATATCTCATATGTGGTAGGAGAAGTTTCTAGATACATGCAAGAACCCCATGATTTGCACTGAAAGGATTCCAAGCACATCCTCATATATGTTTAGGGCACCATGATTTATGGGATTCACTATGCAATTGGTTATGCATTAGATCTCATAGGCTTCAAAGATTCAGATTGGGCTGGTGATAGCACATATTGCAAGTCCATGTCCGGGTACACTCTCAGTTTGGGTTTAGGTCCAATTTGTTGGTCAAGTAAGAATAAATCAACCATTTCTTTATCTTCCACAGAGGCCGAGTACAGAGGAATAGTCAACTATATCATTCAGACACTTTGGCTTCAACACTTCCTTATTGAGCTTGGTATCCAATTTCATTGTCTGACTATCTTATGGTGTGATAATCAGAGTACACTGAAATTTTGCAAAGATCCAATACAACGACAACGAACCAAACACATTGAGGTCCACATGCATTTCATTAGAGATTTAGTACACGATAGGATCATTGATTTGCAGTTTTGTCCTTCCTTTGAACAGACTGTCGACATATTCACCAATACCTTCACTGATAAGAAGTTTTAGACTTTGCGGGATCGTCTTGTAATGAAGAACACAATTGCCTAACAATTGCCTTTTCTTTTTTTGATGCATTGTATTTTGAGGGGGGGTTTTGTTCCCACGTGGTTTTCCCTCTTTCCTCGTTTTTATTCAGTGTTCATTAGTTGCATTGTACATGAGTACCTAATATGGCCTAGTGGTTTGGAATCATTTTTTAATCCATAGTGATGTTCAGGGGAGGTGTTGGAGCAATTTATATTTTCAACACACTAGTTTAGTGGGAGTAATACTAGTTCAATGGGAGTTAACTGACTAGTTCTGTTTTATACTTTCTAATATGAGACCATCACTATTATGCATGCATTCCTAATTATAGTATTGTTGACGAGCGAAATTGATCATCTTTCAACTGGGAGAACGAATATGGTCCAAATTTGTCTAAGTAACCCAAGTCGTTTGGTGTAACTCGTTCTGACGGGTTTAATGGCTCTGTTAGCCAATCTAAAAATCTTAAAGAAAACAAATAAAAGAAAGAAATAACTATCTAATTACTAAACACTATGTGTGTGTGTGTGTGTGTGTGTGTGTGTGTGTGATCTATTGTAACTGTTGTAGGTGTATTTAAGCAAAAGATATACAAATCTCACTTATGTACATGATTTACAAACTACAAGTTTTAATCGAAACTGATGAAAATCGATGTTAAAAATGATTGCATCTAGGAAGCAGATAAATAAAGCACATAAAAATATTTTTTTGTTTTGCCTTTATAAATCTAAACTAATATGGAATTAAAAATACAATGAAACATAAACATGTGGATAGTCAAAAGCTTAACCATACATTCTAGTTTCAGTGATAAGTAAATGACAAAAAAATGCAAAGGAGCTAACCTGTTAGTGAGTTAGTGAGGTGTATCCAAGCATCTTCATGAGTGGAGAACATCGAACTGCCATGTACAAGAGAGAAATCTGCAATGAACCTTGTGACTGTCCTAAATAAATTTTAGAACATGTATTAGCATCTTAGGTTTTAATGACAGAAAATGACACACAAACATAAACTTGTGATCTCATAATTACACATGATTACAACAAGATAAATCTGAAAGCAACCTATGCATTTCATCATTCGATTAAAACTCAAACATAAATTCTATCATTCTAATTGAAGATATGATCACGACATTTATATTTTGAGAAGCAAGGTGTAGACGAAATTTATAATATAAACATCTTGCACATAATAGATCATTTAGTCTAAAGATATCAGACCTATTAATGTATTGGGATTAACAAAATGTAAATGAAAACATCATTAACAAAAGGCTAAAGACAAAATTCATATATGGTATTTCATTAAGTTCAGGAATCACTTGTCCATCTCTTGCCCTCAGCCAAGATGATTGCATTACCAAAATATGGAATATTTAAAGAGTTCACAAAGGCTAAACTTCATATCTTTGAAGATAGGATCAGATGTCAAAAAGATTTAAAAGTTACAAATATAGAGGGCTTGAAGCCACTCAAGATCAAACTACATCTTCAATATTTATGAGAATTTCCTCCTATTTACAAAATAAGAAAAAGGAAAATAGCTAATCCACCAAGTCCAGCATGCTCCATCCTAGTATCAATTACATTCTATCCTGAAAAAAATGAAATGAAGAAATCAAATATTTTATTAACTATCCATTACTAAATTTAATATGAGAAATTGACTTGGCTACAGAATCTCTCGATTTTGTATCCAGTCTTATTATTAGTAATAGAAATTCAAATCAATCTAGATTAATTAGAAAAATAACAAAAAACATAATTTTGATGAAAACCAATCTTACCATCCAACTGATAACAAAATTTGAATCACAAAATATCAGAATTGATCACAGCTTTGACACTATCACCATTTTTTATTATGATATTGTATGTCCTCTTCAAACGTTTTACTTGTCTTTGTGCATTGGTATTGAGCTCACAGTTTTCATTTGCCAATAAGTCATTTTCAGCCATGAGAGATTTGATCCTCACTTGAAGGATAGCAATGTCTGTGTAGTACTGACTTATCCAATGTAAACAAACTTCACAATGTGTAGCAGGGGAAATCGGTTGAGGAAATGTGTAATTATGTGGTAAAAATTCAATTCTACCCATTGTCGACCTTTGACCAATTTTTATACCTGTAAATTCCTTGTTGTCTTTCAAACATGGTGGGAGATTATCCACATAATCGAATGGTTGATCTGGTTTGGAACAATTCAGATCTTCTTGTGCCATAAACCTCTCGATGTCGGATTCAGAATCCTCATGGATATCGATCAATTCTATCAATCTCACATGAGCTTTGGATTTATTTTGCAGACTCCATGAAATAAGTCGTCCATGGCTCTTATTACGAAACCCTATTTCTTGACTTTTCTTTGGTTGTTTGCATGGGTACTTCTTGTTGTTTTTTACAGTGGGACTAAGGAAAACAATTTGTTCATGCTTAGGAGTTTTAATAACCCTAGAAATAGCATCATGTTTCTCACATAAAGGATGATCAAGAAATTCCCTTTCACAAGGGTTTTCATACAAGAAGTCTAGCCTGACACTTGAGAGCCCGACATGCTTCTCTATCATAGGTTTATCTACCATAAGGGTCTCTACAGGATTTACTATAACAAAGCCATTACGGGTTATAAAACCATCCCAATCGTCACCAAGTTCTTTCAAATGATGAACTAGCAGTAACTTAATCATACCATGGTGAAATAAGTTGGAATCCAAGTTCTGCCTTTTATATCTCTTTGACATTTTATACAAACTTCTTAGCAGGTAAAATGACATGTTTAAATTAAACC
Organism: Picea engelmannii; assembly: GCA_009831015.1. Taxonomy (NCBI): domain Eukaryota; kingdom Viridiplantae; phylum Streptophyta; class Pinopsida; order Pinales; family Pinaceae; genus Picea; species Picea engelmannii. The sequence goes on from ML798844.1 coordinate 102,233, forward strand.
CAATAAAATGCATGAGCAATCATATGTGGTAAAGGAACACCAAGCCAAAATAGCCTTCATAGGTGAAAAATTGTTTTAAAATTGCCAACAAACCATGCCATCTAACCTTAAGTAAGGAGATCGGAATACCTTTGTCACAACATTGAATTTCTCGAGAGGTGACGAACAAACTCCAGGGTATTTTGTCCAACTTTGAGTTTTTAAACCACCTTTAACCAATGAGAGGAAGCCCTATTTCTTCACTTAGAAATTCTTCGGTGATCTCCAACTGCATATCACCCACCTTGGCTCTACATTCATCAAATGTAAGGGAAAATTATTTGTCTACTCGCAAGTTATAACCTTGAAATTTCTCAATAAACATATCCCAACCCTGCCTCTTAAGATCCTCACTCGCATCATCATACAACAACAAAGTTTGGGAGCCATTTGGCTCAAATCGGAAAACAGGGGCCATAACGGTTTGAACAGATGGTAACAAGAGTGACCCGAACTCACTGTAGGCTTAAGATATAGAAGCAACAGAGGAAAGTCTAAGCCAAAAATGAAGGAGTAAAAATTCACACTAGTGTGATCATAATGTGAGCATAAGGGTTTTTGATGTAGGAGCATCTCCCACATCAAGCGAGCTAGCACGGAAGACAACAGAAAGCTGGACGAGCGCCAACACAAATTTTAAAAGTCACCTTGGAAGTTGTTGCGCGATCTTAAATGAAGTCATTAAGATGAAGCGCACTTGTATAATGTAAATGGACCTTGAGCCTTTAGCTCTCGTCCTTAGTAGGTAGACGGCATTTATAGTAGTTAATGCAGGTAGATAGAATTTAATTCTAGATTAGATAGTTGTAGAGCGCAAGAGGGAAACGGGATATAGACACCCTCATTGTGTATTGTAACATTATTAGAGATTGAAGCAGGAGAGGAGAAAGAGCATGCAGAGAGTTGTTTAAGAACACCCATGTACAGACATTTGGATTAATATAAGAGATTGATCCAATTCATGGTTTTGTGTTTGTTATCTGTGTATTGATGTTATGATCATGAATGTTTGCTTCTTGTTATACATTTGTTTTATATGCTGTGTATATGATTTCATGTTTGAAATGAATTCTGAGAGGAAATGGGAATGAGTTTCAATTGTTTCTCTATTTGAACCAGAGAATTCCTACAAGGAGTGCAGTCAAAGTGTCCGCAAGGAGTGCGTTGACAGAGGGTTCAGATAGTTAGCTTTTGTTCTCATTTCCACAGAAGTGCAGATAGGCACAGGAGCCGTGCAAGGAGTGCGTAGGCCGAGTGAAGTCTCAGGGTTGCGAACCTGAGTGAACATCGAAGGACTACTGTTGTAGGTGTGCGCAGAGTCGAAAGGATTCAAGCACTTGAAGTGTTTGAGGTTTGTCGCAAGGAGTGTGCGCAAGAGTCTTTTCTAATACTCAGAGTTATAAGAAAGTTCTGGAAGGTAAGGCCTTCAGAGATGTTGAGGGAAAATGCAGGGAAGTTGTGCCTTGAAGGTTTGCAAGAAGCATCGCAATTTTGCACGTAGGTGGACGAGTTCCGTGGAGGAACACTTAGTCATTTCGTAGATTTCATCAGGAGGAATGGATGGTCGAATTTCTCAGAGGAGAATTTGTGAACTCCCTTGAGCCGTCAGATCTCATGAAGGAGAAGGGGAGATACTGTAGGTATGTTCGAGAGATTCAAAGCTCAGGAGGGGCAGAACCATTGATCGAAGCCACAAGGGTCGTTGGATCTATACGTATATCGTATGTCGGGGTTTCGTGGGTTGGAACTCCGTAAACATAGCAACAGGTATTGCGATATCATGAAACGTGATATCCCGATAGCCAAAAGGATAGTGTGGGGCCCTAACGGAGTCGGCTAGTGGACAGGTGGCATAGTATATCGGAGTTTCGTGGTGAGAAGGCCCAAAACATATGCATTAGGATTCACGATATTGCGAACTCTGAAATGTTGATGGAGTGAAGGGACCGTTGAAAAGTAAACTCGTGAGTGCATCGGAGTTTCGGTGTATCATGGTTCGGGAGTCGGTAAAGCAAGTTGCTTGACATTGTGAGTGGCGAAATCGCGATAGGGAAAGTTTCGATAGGAATAGAAGGAAAGTTCAGCATTGACTATCATCGAGTCTTGGGGACTCAAGGGTTCAATGCTCGACCATTGACCTGACGAAGTCACGAAGTCCGATCTCCCAAGTGCAAAGAGGGGATCTCACAAAGATTGTTGTGGGTGCAAATTTCTTGATAAGGAAATAGAAGAGCCTTAGAGTTCTTTGGGCCAGTAGAGAAGAGAAGATCCTGCATTGACGTGGCCTTCCGAAGTGTGAGTTGTGAGGTAGAGGGTGTTGACATCAAGTGGTATCAGAGCACATAAAGATTCTTTGATTTCTGTAGTAGAGAAGAAGAAAATTTTCCATGTCGCCCGGGAGAAGGGACATGAAATCACTCGATCCAGAGGATATGGAAATTCCGAGAAGAAGAGGTAGGAAGATGACAGATCCAGTTATGGAAAGAGAGATGCATGATCTATGAGCTAGACTCAAATACATGGAGACAACACAAATATGCACAATTAGTGCAGGGGATATCAGTGATTCTGAAAGTGAAGTTGAGGCTGAACGGGAAGAAGAAGTTGCAGCTGAAGATGCATCAAATGAATGTTTTATCAATGCTATTGCAAGGATGGGTGCAAGAGCGAAAATGGAAATTCTAGTTTATGAGGTAAACTTGGATGTAGAGGAGCTTCTAGACTAGATTAGAGCTCTAGATACATACTTCGACTATGAATATGTCGAGGAGGACAAGAAAGTCAAGCACGCTATCACAAGACTGAAAGGACATGTAGAATTGTGGTGGGATGAACTACAAGCTAACAGATGCTACAGGGGCAAGCAGAAGATCAAGAGATGGGACAGAATGATCGCAAAGATGAAGGTAAAATTCATCCCTAGGGACTATCAAATTACTTTGTTTAGGAGAATGCAAAACCTGAGACAGAAGCTGATGACAGTGAAAGAATACACTGAGGAATTCTACAAACTGAACATCAGGGCAGGTCATCGGGAGAGCAATGATGAAAAAGTTTCCAGATACATGAATGGCCTAAGATATGATATCCAGGATGAGATGAGCATGGTAACCATCCGATCGGTGGAATATTCTTATCAGATGGCTCTGAAAGCTGAGGAGAAGCTGAGCCGAAAGTAGAGTCATAGGGGTCAAGGCAGAAGTCAGCCCAGAGGCAAATCAGTTGCCCAGGATAAATATTAGAATCCCAAGCAGGAATGGAAGAAACCTCATACTCGAGTTGAGAGAGGTGGAACCTCATAGAGGGGGGCATATGTTGAACAGAGAGGATAGCATACTGAGAAGAGAGGAGATTATGCTGACAACAACACTTTTCCTCATACTAGAGGTAGAGGAAGAGGTGGAGTAATTACATGCTTCACATGTGGAAAGAATGGGCACAAGTCTTACGAGTGTCCAGATAAAAAGAAGGACATTGGAGAAGCTCACATCACCGAAGCACAAAGGCGGGATGTTGAGGCAGAAGGCGTTGAAGGTGGAAGATCACTCATGATGAAAAAAGTCCTTTTGACACCTGAGAAGGAGGTGGAGAGTTCAGTCCAAAGGACCATACTTTTCAGGACTGCTTGCAACACCAAGGATAGGGCATGCAAGGTTATTGTAGACAGTGGTAGCATGGATAATCTCGTTTCTACAGAGATGGTAGATAAGATGGAGTTGGAGATGACTAATCATCCAAGCCCATAAAGAGTTTCATGGCTACAAAAAGGACATCAGGTAACTGTCACTAAACAATGTTTAGTTGAATTCAAGATAGGAGGATATAATGATAATATATTATGTGATGTCATTCCTATGGATGTTTGTGATCTATTGCTGGGTAGACCATGGCAATAAGACAGGAATGTGATTCATGATGGGTGAATGAACACATATACCTTGGAGAAGAATGGGAGGACACACATGTTGCTTTTGATAAAGGATAAGGAGGTGAAGCAGGAAGTAAGCAACACAGTACTTCTCATGAGTGGGAAGGAACTCCTTACAGAGGTTAAGAAGAAGGAGGATCCACAGTTCATTGTGGTCAGAAAACCGAGGATTGTTCTAACTAGCACAAGGGTGGATGATTTACTAGAAGAAGTTCAGGAACTGCTGGAAGAGTTCGCTGACATCATAGTGGACGAACTACCTCATTCGTTGCCACCGATCAGGAGTGTGAGTCATCATATTGATCTCATACCAAGAGCCAGTTTTCCAAACAAAGCCACATATAGATTGATGCTGCAAGAGAATGAAGAAGTTAAAAGGCAAGTCCAGGAGTTGTTGGACAAAGGTTTGGTCAGGGAAAGCTTGAGTCCATGTGTTGTTCCAACAGTACTCAGTCCGAAGAGAGATGGAGGCTGGAGGATGTGTACTGACACAAGGGAAATTAACAATATAACCATCAGGTACAGATTTCCATTGCCGAGGATGGATGATCTGATGGATTTCTTAAGTGGAGAAAAGTATTTTTCAAAGATTGATTTGAAAAGTGGTTATCACCAAATCCGCATGAGAGAAGGTGATGAATGGAAGACAACATTCAAAACCAATGAAGGGTTGTATGAATGGCTTGTTATTCCATTTGGATTAACAAATGCGCCAATTACCTTCATGAGGTTGATGAACAAAGTCCTAAGGGAGTTCATCGGAAAATTTGTCATTGTGTATTTGGATGAAATATTGGTTTTCAGTAAAACAGTGGCAGAGCATCTGAAGCATTTGGCTATAGTGATGCAGAGATTACATCAGGAGAAGTTGTTGATAAATATGAAGAAGTCCTCATTCATAAAGACAAAGCTCATTTACTTGGGGTTTGTTATTTCTGCAAATGAGTTGAGGATGGATCCAGAGAAGGTGGAAGTGATCAAGAATTGGCCATCACTGAAGAATATTTTCGAGGTAAGGAGTTTTCACGGATTGGCTAGTTTCTACCGAAAATTCATCAGGAATTTCAGTGGAATTAGTGCAGCGATGATGGATACCATGAAGACAAGACACAAATATTTTCACTGGACTGAAGAGGTTGAAAGGAGTTTCAATTTGTTGAAGAGGAAGATCACGGAACAACCAGTTCTGGTGTTGCCAGATTTCTGAAGGACATTTCTGGTGAAATGCAATGCAAGCGGATTTGCAATAGGGGCAGTCTTGAGTCAAGAAGACAGGTCGATAGCATATTTCAGTGAGAAGTTGAATGAAGCGAAAGTAAAGTACTCCGCTTATGACAAGGATTTTTATGCTATCATTCAGGAATTGAAGAAATGGAGGCATTACTTGATCCAGAAAGAGTTTGTCTTATACAGTGAAAATCATGCATTGTAGTTTGTGACTCAACAAGAAAAGTTGAATCAGAAACATGTCAAATGGGTTGAGTATATGCAGAATTTTACTTTTGTGATAAAACATATTTCTGGTACTGCTAACAAAGTGGCTGATGCTTTGAGCAAGAAGTGTTTGCTATTGCAGGAGTTTCGAGTCAAAATGTTGGGTTTTGATGATCTCAAGGACATGTACACAGATGATCCAGATTTTCAAGAGGCGTATGAAGCAGCTGAGAATCCAGTTCTTAGAGATAGAAGCCACTGGGTCGAGTACATTGTTAGAAAAACAGGACCGTGGAGCAATAAAATAAAATAAATGCAGAAACAAAACACAGAAGACACACAATATAAGAGAGACACAGATTTACGTGGTTCACCCAGTGTGGGCTACGTCCACCAGAGAAATTGATAGGTCCTTCCTTTATTATTATCCAACAAATGGAGGGATACAATGTATAGCAAAACCCATTGTAACTTCCTCTTCTTTCTTTCATAGTCTCCTCTCTCAGAATACAATATTCACCACCATCCATAGCCGTGATACATTTCTCTCATAAAAGAGGGTTGCCTTCTAGGGAAAAAAACCCTAACATAATCTCTACCATTAGATCTGCGACCTTATAATGAACGGTATAGATTTACAATGAAATTACAATATACCTTTTCAAGGCAATTTTTTCTTCGGGGGCTTCGCCCCTGAACCCCCGTTGGGGACCCACTTGCCCCCAGACCCCCTAGCCGGGGGATAGGCCCCCCAGACCCCACAGAGGGGGTACCCCCCCTCTGCACTCCCTCGCATGGAAGAGTGTACATACTTCTAGGGTGTAAATAGTTCATGGGGTATAAACACGGCTGAAAGTAAAAATACCTATAAATCAGGAAGATAATCAGGCTCCACAACCAACAATCTCCCATTTGGAGACTGATCTCAACAACTCCACCGTTGTTGTATATGCTGGACTCTGAAATTTCTTGGACATGGAAAATTTTTCATTTTCATATTCATTCTTGAAGACCAACTAAAACTGAGCAAGAACTCAGTTTCTCCCTGGTTACTCCCTTTGTTAACATGTCTGCAGGATTCTGGCTAGTGTGTATCTTTTCCAGCTTCAATTGTCCATCTTCCAAGTCGGATTGTATGAAGTGGTACCTCAACTGTATATGCTTAGTCTTCGAATGGAAGGCTAAGTTCTTTGCAAGGTGAATGGCACTCTGTCTGTCACAGTACAACTTGTTGTTCTCCTGCTTCTTTCCCAATTCCTCCATAAAACTTTGTAACCAAATCATCTCTTTACTAGCCTCTGTAGCAGCAACATACTCTGCCTCTCTTGTTGAAAGTGAAACAACCTTTTGTAGTTTTTAAATCCAACTTACTGTTGTTCCACCTATAGTAAAAACATACCCTGTGGTGCTCCTCCTGCTGTCTTTATCACCCGCCATATCTGAATCAACATATCCTAGTAGAAAAGTGTCTGAACCTCCAAAACATAATGCATGTGTAGTAGTACCTCTCAAATACCTGAGAATCCACTTTACTTCCTCCCAATGTTCTTTACCTGGATTGTTCATATACTTTCTCACAACTCCCACTGCATGTGCAATATCTGGTCTTGTGCAAACCATTGCATACATCAAGCTACCAAGTGTTGATGAATATGGGACCCTGGACATGTATTATATCTCCTCTTGTGTCTTGGGACACATTTCCTTAGTTAATTTGAAATGGCTGGCCAAAGGTGTACTAACTGGTTTTGCATTCTGCATTCTAAACCTCTCCAACACCTTCTCTATGTGCTCACCCTGATACAATGTCAGTTTGCAATTTTTCCTGTCTCTTGTTATTCTTATACCAAGGATTTTCTTTCCAGCACCCAAATCCTTCATCGCAAATGAATTGGCTAATTTCTTCTTGAGCACATTTATATCCTACATATTAGTCCCTGCAACAAGCATGTCATCTACATACAATAGCAAGATAATAAAGCTTCCATTTTCTAGCTTTTTAAAATAAACACAGTGATCATAATGACATCTACTATAACCATGTTCTGTCATAAACCTGTCAAACTTCAAATGCCACTGCCTTGGAGCTTGCTTTAGGCCATACAAGCTCTTCTTCAAACTGCATACCAAAGTCTCCTTCCCTTTGACCTCATACCCCTATGGTTGTTGCATATAAATCTCTTCCTCCAAATCCCCATGGAGAAAAGTTGTTTTTACATCTAACTGTTCAAGATGCAAATCTTCTACTGCCACAAGACTTAAAATAGTTCTAATT
>ML798844.1:112228-143185 GCA_009831015.1 Picea engelmannii
AGTAACCATATTAAATTCATTTAAATGATTTGCAACAGACCCACCTTCTGACATCTTCATATTAAATAATCTCTTCATTAGAAATACCTTATTCGACATTGAGGGTTTTTCATACAATTTGGCCAACGCATCCATCAAACCCTTCGTTGACTTTTCTTTCAAAATATTGAAAGCCACGGATGCTGCCAGGCTCAGCCATATCGTTCCTAGAGCCTTTTTGTCAAGAATCTCTCATTCTTCATCCTTCATGGTCATCGTCTTCCTTGCTACTTCACTCAATGGTAGGAATAGTTCCTTCTGATATAAATAGTCTTCCATTTGCATCTTCCATAACTGGTAGTTTTGGCCGTTAAATTTCTCGACCCTAAACTTTCCATCTTCCGACATTTCTCCCACTCAAACCAGGAACCCTCTTTTCTTGCGAGTTACCTTATGCTCTGATACTAGTTGTTAGAAAAACAGGACCATGGAGCAATAAAATAAAACAAATGCAGAAACAAAACACAGAAGACACACAATACAAGAGAGACACAGATTTACGTGGTTCACCCAGTGTGGGCTATGTCCACTAGAGAATTACCAGGTCCCTCCTTTATTATTATCCAGCAAATGAAGGGATACAACCTAAAGCAAAACCCATTGTAACTTCCTCTTCTTTCTCTCACAGTCTCCTCTCTTAGAATACAATATTCACCACCATCCATAGCCGTGATACATTTCCCTCATAAAAGAGGGTTGCCTTCTAGGGAAAAAAACCCTAACATAATCTCTACCATTATATCTGCGACCTTATAATGAATGGTCCAGATTTACAATGAAATTACAATATACTTTTACAAGGCAATTTTTACTTCGAGGGCTTTGCCCCCAAACCCCCGCTGGAGGCCTGCTTGCCCCCAGACCCCCCGGACCCCACAAAGGGGGTACCCCCCTCTGCACTCCCCCGCATGGAAGAGTGTACATACTTCTGGGGTGTAAATAGTTCATGGGCTATAAACACGGTTGAAAGTAAAAAGACCTATAAATCAGGAAGATAATCAGGCTCCACAACCAACATACATGATCCAAGAAGGATTGCTATTCAAGGGTAATCAACTATGTATTCTGAAATTCTCCATGAGGGAGAACTTGCTAAAAGAGAAACATAGTGGAGGATTGGCAGGACATTTTGGTCATGACAAAATGTTCGCAAAATTGAACGAGTCATATTTTTGGCGGGGAATGCAAGCGGATGTCAAAAGATTCGTAGACAGATGCAGAATTTGCCAGCATTCAAAGGGAAGGAAGAAGAATGCGGGATTTTATCAACCATTTCCCATACCAGAGAGGTCGTGGGATGTGATTAGCATGGATTTTGTATTGGGGTTGCCAAGAACACAAAGAGGTTGTGATTCAATCTTTGTGGTGGTGGATAGATTTTCCAAAATGGCACACTTCGTTCCATGTCAGAAGACCAGTGACGCAACTCACATTGCCAATCTGTTATTCAAAGAGGTCATTCGACTTCATGGGTTGCCGAGGAGTATAGTCTCGGATCGAGATATGAAATTCATAGGGCATTTTTGGAGAAACTTATGGAAAAAACTGGGAACTAACTTGGCATTTAGTTCGGCTTATCATCCTCAGACGGATGGACAGACAGAAGTGGTAAATAGAAGTCTGGGAGACTTGCTGAGAAGCTTGGTGACATAACACCACAGCCAGTGGGACAGTATATTGCCGCAGGCAGAGTTTGTGTATAACGACTCAGTCAATCGGAGCACAGGGCAAAGTCCATTCCAAGTTGTTTATGGTATGCAGCCGAGAGGAATTTCTAAGTTAATGGATTCAGAATGGACTGTGACTAGGAGCATTAGTGCAAAAGAATTCATAGAGGCTATGAAGGAACTTCAGAGTCAGGTGAAGGGACGATTGTTGGAATTGAGTCAGGAGTATAAGCGCAAAGCCGATCAACATAGAAGACAACTTCAATTTGAGGTTGGTGATCTAGTTCTGGCACATTTGAGGAAGGAAAGGTTCCTGAGAGGAATGTTTAATAAGATGAAAATGAAGAAAATTGGGCCATGTAGGGTCTTGAGGAAATTTGGGGTGAATGCTTACGAGATTGAATTACCCGATGGGATCATAATTTATCCGATATTTAATATCTCAGATTTGTACCCATATAGAACCAAGGAAATAGAGACTGGAGATGAGCAGCCAGTGATCCGCTGGACAAAGTAGATTCCAGTTGTAGAAAATCCACAAATGGAATGCATATTGGATAAGAGAGTAGCAAGAGGACCAGGCAAAAGCAATACTTTGAGTATCTGGTCAAATGGAAGAACCATCCAGTTGAAGATGCCAGCTGGGAAAGCGAGGCAGAGATACAGAATCATGGATAGACCGTGCAGGAGCTCATGGATAGGAGCCCATGAAAGTTTTCAAGTGAGGGAGTATGATGCAGGAGCATCTCCCACATCAAGTGAGCCAGCGTGGAAGACAACGGACAGCTGGACGAGCGCCAGCACAAATTTGGAGAGTCACCTTGGAAGTTGTTGTGCAATCTTAAATGAAGTCATTAAGATGAAGCACACTTGTATAATGTAAATGGACCTTGAGAGTTTATCTCTCGTCCTTAGTAGGTAGATGGAATTTATAGTAGTTAATGCAGGTAGTTAGAATTTAATTCTAGATTAGACAGTTGTAGAGCGCAAGAGGGAAACGGGATATAGACACCCTCATTGTTTATTATACCATTGTTAGATATTGAAGCAAGAGAGGAGAAAGAGCATGCAGAGAGCTGTGTAAGAACACCCATGTATAGACATTTGGATTAATAGAAGAGATTGATCCAATTCATGGTTTTGTGTTTGTTCTCTGTGTATTGATGTTATGCTCATGAATGTTTGCTTCCTGTTATACATTTTCTTTATATGTTGTGTATATGATTTCATGTTTGAAATGAAGTCTGAGAGGAAATGGGAATGAGTTTCAATTGTTTCTCTATTTGAACCAGAGAATTCCTGCAAGGAGTGCAGTCGAAGTGTCCGCAAGGAGTGTGTTGACAGAGGGTTCAGATAGGTAGATTTTTTTCTCATTTCTGCAGAAGTGCAGATAAGCACAGGAGCCATGCAAGGAGTGTGCAGGCCGAGTGAAGTCTCAGGGTTGTGGACCTGTGTGAACATCGAAGGATTTCTGTTGTAGGTGTGCACAGAGTCGAAAGGATTCAAGCACTTGAAGTGTTTGAGGGTTTTCTCAAGGAGTGCACACAAGAGTCTTTTCTAATACTCAGAGTTATAAGAAAGTTCCAGAAGATAAGGCCTTCAGAGTTGTTGAGGGACAACGCAGGGAAGTTGTGCCTTGAAGGTTTGCAAGAAGCGTCGCAAGTTTGCACACAGGTGGATGAGTTCCACGGAGGAACACTTAGTCATTTGGAAGATTTCATTAGGAGGAACAGATGGTCAAAGTTCTAAGAGGAGAATTTGCGAACTCCCATGAGCCATCAGATCTCACGGAGGAGAAGGGGAGATACTGTAGGTATTTTCAAGAGATTCAAAGCTCAGGAGGGGTAGAATCATTGATCGGAGCCACAAGGGTCGTCGTATCTATACGTATATCGTGTGTCGGGGTTTCGTGGGTTGGAACTCCATAAACATAGCAGCAGGTATTGCGATATCACGAAATGCGATATCTCGATAGCCAAAAGGATAGTGTGGGGCCCTAGTGGAGTCGGATAGTTGACAGGTGGCATAGTATATCAGAGTTTTATGGTGAGAAGGCCCAAAACATATGAATTAGGATTCACGATATTGCGAACTCTGAAATGCTGATGGAGTGAATGGACCGTTGAAAAGTCAACTCGCGAGCACATCAGAGTTTCGGCGTATCGGGGTTTGGGACTCGGTAAAGCAATTTGCTTGACATCGGGAGTGGCGAAATCGTGATAGGGAAAGTTTTGATAGAAATAGAAGGAAAGGTCAGCGTTGACTATCGTCGGGTCTCGGGGACTCAAGGGTTCAATGCTAGGAAGAGAAATTATGTAGGGTTCAATGCTAGGAAGAGAAATTATGTAGGGTTCGCAACAGTGGCGACTTACTGGGAGAAGCAGTTATCTCTGCATCACCGACAAGTTCATGTGAGGACTGCTTAGAATGGTTACAAATCAAAGAACTAGTGAAGGACATCAAACATCTCAATCAAATTTCAACAATCATTACACAGTCCAGCTTTAGATATCTTGTTGTTCAAATGAAATCTGGTGAAATTTTTTAATTATGAGAGAAACGATATTTAAGCTAATGGATCTGATACTATTGACAGGGCCACTACTGTCATCAGGCATCTATAGCCTCGAAAGGGATGTCAATTACCTCACTATTTCGCCTCTACCTTGTCCAAGAATTTTCAGTACAAATGAAGGGTATTTATGATTAATATGAAAACTTATGCCTGATAATTTTCTTGAACTTGACATTGCTTCGTTGCCAGCGGGCTTGTTCAGTACCCAGATGAAGTTGCTTTGGCATCATGCATGTATTTACCAGCTTCTAGAAGACATGTTCAGTATCTCAGCGGGTTTACAAACACTTCCCACAACTCTCGAGAAATTATTCACAATCTGACATAAATTTAATGATATTCAGAAGAGCGGGGTGATGCTGAAACTTTCAGTCTTCAGAACACTAGGCATTTTCCAGCCTTTAATTTTTTTGCTTGACAACCTTCATTATGATCTGAAATTAGTTTTCTAATGAAACTAATTCTTCGAGGACAGGAAGGCATACTTGAGTTTCTTTCTTTAAAAGTAGGGACAGCATAAAGAGCTTTGATGATGGTCGTGTCAGCTCATAATTATAAAGTGAAACCGGGAAACCTACCCTGAACCTAAATTTTCTTCATCTAATCTATGTTTGAACAAGTTACAACATTGATGTTCTGACTGACCTTAACTATTGCTTCATCATGAGGCATTCTGGTTTCCTTTCATGAACTAAAAGGTGACACAGACACAAGATTTTTCAGAGATAAAGAAAACAAACAAAACGAAAAGAACCAAAAACCAGAAAACAAAATGAAAACAGAAAAAATAAGTACAAAGGTGGGTCTAAAATTTATCAAGAAAAATACCTCTTGAGAGCTTGGCCATTCACTGGGAAGGTGTCTGGATGTCCCTCCAAACTCTGTAAGTGGAAGGAGCTAGGACCTATTTTTTCAACGATTATGAAAGGCCCCATCCACAAGTTCTGGAACTTGATGTGTTCCCCTTTCCTTCATGAGGTTTATCCCACTTGAGAACCAAATCTCCTACCTCAAAGTTTCTATCTCAAGAAGAGTTAGAATCAAACCAACCTTTCACAATCTGTTGATGTTGATCCAATCTCTCCCTGGCTTGTTCTCTTACTTCTTCTAGTTTCAACAATGCATTAATTCGACTTTCAAGAGGAGGGTAGTCCTCTTCCTGAACTTTCTGTGATAATTGCAGAGAAGGAAGTAGGACATGATGAGGGAGAATCACTTCTCTTCTGTAGATGAGAAAGAAAGGATAATTACCAACAGAGGATTTCGGAGTCACCCTATCAGCCCAAAGTGCATTAAAAAGCACATTGTGCCAGTTCTTGTGGTTTTTAGAAACTGTCTTCTTGAAGATCTTGATCAAATTTTTATTTGTTGATTATGCTAGGTTGTTTCCTTGGGGGTAATAGATAGAAAAATACTTAAGTTTGATCCATTTCTCCAAAGAAAAATCACTCATATCGAGGGACAAAAAGTAAGAAGAATTATCGAAAACCAAACATTCGGGAATGTTGAATCTAGTAATGATATTTATGTCAAGGAAAGATATCACCTAATTAGTGTTTACCACTTTCAGCGGTGCAGCCACAGACCATCTGGTAAAATAATTCGTTGTTGTAATGATGTATTTATGCTATTGTGAATAAGTGGGGTTAATTGGCCCAATGATGTCAAGACCCCACTACTGAAAAGGTGAATCTATCAAAACAGACTGCAAAGGGAATGCTATCTTTTTTACTTGTCCAACAGCCTTTTGGCAGAGTATGCATTTACAACATAACGCATGGGCATATTTGAACAACGTGGGCCAATAGTACCCAACTCTTAATACCTTGTGAGAAGTGGTGTCTCCACCAAAGTGCCCACCAACTACACCTGCATGTAGTTCAAATAATACCTTCTTTGCTTCATCTCTTTCCAAACAACGCATGAGAACATTATCAAAATTCTTACGGAATAATACGTCATTTACTAGCTGGAAAGGTGCAGATTTTAGTCTTAATTCTCTTCTCTTTTTTGGATCGATATGGTGAGGAGAAGAACCGTGTGTTAAATAAAACTTAATATCATCAAACCAAGAATTAGCAACAACTTGTGTACAACAGATTTGATTTTCACTATGTTGATTTATAGTTAAGAAATTAATTTGACTATGTCGTTCTTCAACTGAATTAGCCACTAGTTTGGATAGGCCTTGACCTCTGACAATTTGTGCAGGGGTTATTTCAAGGTCATACTCTTGTAATGATGTCATCTAGTTTTCTTGTTTTTCACCCAATTCCTTAAAAAGTGTCCTCCATATGCAAAAAACTGATGATTTTTTTATCATCATCAAACACTCTCCAATTAGTGACGTTGTTTGGGACTGATGGTCTGAACAATAAATCAATCAAAAATTCATTCAGAGAAAGACCTTCTACAGGAAGAATTTTAGAAGTGACATTAGCCAATAAGTCAGCCTCGGAATTTCCTAATCTAGGAATGGAATTGATGTTAAATGGTGAAAAATTGTGCATTATATTCCATACCTCAATTTGGTAACTTCTTAGGTGTGGTGATAAGCAATGTATGGAATTTCTTACCTTTATGACCACAATTTCTAAATCAATGAATACCATTAAGTTCTTTACGTCCATATCTATAGCTTTTATAAGTCCTTGCAAAAGTGCCTCATATTCAATGGTGTTGTTTGTGCATTTAAACTCTAATCGACAGACGATGAAAGTTTTATTACCTGCCGGGTCGATGAGTACACATCCTGCACCAGCTCATTCTTTGGATTTGGAAAAATCGAAGTAAAGTGACCATATCTGAGCTTCATCGATAGTGTTTGGTACATTCAGTAAAGATACTAACTGAGTACATGTCATGAGCTCCGACTGTTGTTCCAGATCAATGATGGGGGAAGTTTCAACCATGAAGTTACCGAAGAAGGTGTCCATTCCCTACATTTCAAGTGAATTAGTGGAAGTAGTAAATGGTTCATTAGCATCATTCAAATCCATCACGATGTTCTTGAGGTAACATTCAAGTTTAATCCTAATTTTGTTTGGTTTCCCATTTTCTGGCAGCCATAAATGGGATCAATCTGTTGCAAAGTAACCATGTAGTTGCTCAGACCAATCCCTGCTCAAAAATAAACCATAGACTTCGTAGATGTCAACAACAATAATATCAATAATCTGATGAACTTTAGGATTAGAAGATAACCTAACAAACACATTCTTTAGTTCACCAATTACCTTAACATTCGTCCGATCAATTTGATTGATTTTAAGACTAGAAGGTTGAACTTCTGCGTTGATTTTTTGGCAAATGGACAAGGGCATCACATTTGATGATGCGCCAGAATCTACCATGTAATTATGTACATTTCTATTGAAATTTTCAAAAGTTAACAAGAAAGGTGGGACATTTTTGCAACTATTAACAATAGACTTGTGTTGATTTTTAGTTGTTGTCCCTGAAATTACTTTATCTACATTTGATATAGTTTTTTCAGTGAGATCCCTTTTATCTGGGGGTTCAAGTGTTGTTTTAATAAGGATCTTTTGAGTTGTTTTAGAACTGATTTATGCAATTTTCTTGTTGTTCAGATTGTTGTTTTTACTATTTTTTGCGATGTTCTGAAGCATTTTCTATAGAAGAAGAGGGAATTTCAAATGTTCGTAAACAAAAATATAGCCCTGAGTTTCTTTAGGTCTTCAATCAAATCATACTCTAAAACTGGGGCTGCTAAATTATGTTTTGTTTCATCTTGTTTCAAATGTTTTGGAGGCACATTAGTGCTTATTTCGAAAGAGGGTTTACTCTGTGTTTTTCTTCTGGTGTTGTAAGGATGGACAGTTTCAAAATTGACTTGAAATATACTGTCGAAAAAATGTCCAAAGATATTAGGAGACTCCTCTTCTTCAACTACATCTTCAGAATTCTCAGGGGGAACCAAGTTATCATGTGCTTCAAGGATAGTTTGTAGAGCGTATTGTAAGCTTTCAAAATTTAGACCCTCAGGGGTCGAATTCAGTCGGTTGGGAGGAAAAGGTTTTCTGAAAGGAGGCTTAAAACTTCCTTTCCTCGAGGATGCCTCTTCGGCCGATCTATTCAAGTCCACAACTTGATTCAATAATTTTTGGACAACCTTTTGCAAACTTTCTAAGTCTGCATTTTCTGATTGGGTTTTGGTTTGGGCAGGCCTGGTAAGAATTTCTATTTTCTTCTTAAAAGAAGAGGTTGTTTTGGCTTCATTACTAAGATTATATTTCAAGCTCAAGATATTTTTTTCGATTTGTCTTTCCTCCTCGAAGGCTTCCAGTAACATATAATTATTAGACCTTTTAACCCAAATTGCTATATTATTGTGTAGAGCTTTAGTGTAATATGCCACAATAAGGATTTTTGTGGGCATTGAATTAGTGGGGATTCAGTTTTTTAACGTGAGGAAGCTTTGGTTAAAATCTTTTACTTTCTCCTTAGGGTTCATCTTTAATATGGAGAGTTCCATGACTAAGAATTCAGGAGATTTATCATATCTGAACTTCTTTAGGAAAAAGGCTTCAAATCTATCCCAAGATACAATGGTGTGAGGTTTTTGGGAGAAACACCATGTAGAGGCATTTCTCTCAAACGTGTAAGGAAAAAGTATACATACTACATCTTCATGTTATACACCTTAGAGTCTAATGGCTAGCATGAATTTCTTTATGTGAAAATCTGGATCGAACTTAGGTAATCATTTCTCTGGGTGTTTTGGTAAAGGGTGTTGGGGTCCAGGTACAACCACATCATCTTGATCGAGCCATGGTCTGGAAGGATTGTTTTGGCTCTCCATGGGTGTAGGTGGTGTCGAAGGATGATATTGTTTAGATGATGAACTGCCTTCGTCAGATGACTCTCCTCCTGAAGAGGATGGAGACGAATCAGGTGGGGAAGGTGGAATACCAAATCCTCTGGATCCAAGAATAGGTGTATCGGTAGGATTGATAGTATCATCTCCTAGAGGGTTTAAAATCATACCAGTGCCTTCAAGTTGTTCTTTAATATCAGAGAAATCTAAAGGTTGATTCATTGGCCTACCAAGTTGTCTGATACGGTCCAAAGCATTGTGTGTCCTTAAAAGTTACTGACGAACAATTTCTTGTACATCGGATCCTTGAGGGTTTGGTGTTACTGGCTCAACGAGAATCTGGGGATTTTTCGTTCAAGGTAGTTGTTGTTTTAGAAGTAACTTTGTTGTTAGAATGACTCCATGTTATTATAGGGGAGTGAGTGTGGGGGGCAGGAGTCTTGCGACTTCCACGTGCTATCAATTGTATTTAGGCCCTCCTTCTAGCATCATTTGTTGACAAGTGAAATTGATCGTCCATAAACTAGGAGAATGATTCTGGTCCGAGGTTGTCTAATTAACCTAAGCCATTTGGTGTAACTCGTTCTGATAGGTTTAATGGCTCTATTAGCCAATCTAAAAATCTTAAAGAAAACAAATAAAATAAAGCAATAACTATATAATTACTAAACACTATATATATATACACATATGCTCTAATGTAACTGTTGTAGGTGTATTTAAGCAGAATATATACAAATCTCACTTATGTACATGATTTGTAAACTGCAAGTTTTAATCGAAACTTACGAAAATCAATTTAAAAAATGATTGCTTCTATGAAGCAGACAAAGAAAGCACATAAAAATATTGTTTTTCTTTTCCTTTATAAATCTAAACTAATATGGAATTAAAAATACAATGAAACATAAACGTGTGGATAGTCAAAAGAAGAACCATACATTCTAGTTTCAGTGATAAGTAAATGACGGAAAAATACAAAGGAGATAACATGTTAGTGAGTTAGTGAGGTGTATCCAAGCATCTGCATGAGTGTAGAACATCCAACTACCATGTCCAAGAGAGAAATATGCAATGAACCTTGTGACTGTCCTAAATAAATTTCAGAACATGTATTAGTAGAGGTTTTAATGACAGAAAAGGACACACAAACATAAACCTGTGATATCGTAACTACACATGATTACAACAAGATAAATCTGAAAGCAACCTATGCATTTCATCATTCGATTAAAACTCAAAGATAAATCCTATCACTCTAATTGAAGATATGATCACAACATTTATATTTTGAGAAGCAAGTTGTAGACGAAATTTATAATATAAACATCCTACACATAATAGATCATTGAATCTAAATCTATCAGACCTATTAATGTATTGGGATTAACAAAACGTAAATGAAAACATCATTTACAAAATCCTAAAGCCAAAATGAATATATGATGTTTCATTAAGTTCAGGAATCACTTTTCCATCTCTTTCCCTCAGCCAAGATGATTTCATTACCAAAATATGGAATATTTAAAGAGTTCATAAAGGCTAAACTTCATATCTTCTTAGATAGGATCAAATGTCAAAAGGATTTAAAAGTTACAAATATAGAGTGCTTGAAGCCACTCAAGATCAAACTACATCTTCATTATTTATGAGAATTTCCTCCTATTTACAAAATAAGCAAAAGGAAAATAGCTAATTGACCAAGTCTAGCATGCTCCATCCCAGCATCAATTACATTCTATCCTGAAAAAAATGAAATGAAGAAATCAAATATTTTATTAACTATCCATTACTAAATTTAATATGAGAAATTGACTTGGCTACAAAATCTCTCGATTCTGTAGCCAGTCTTATTATTAGTAATAGAAATCCAAATCGATCTAGATTAATTAGAAAAATAATGAAAAGCATAATTTTGATGAAAACAAATCTTACCTTCCAACTGATAACAAAATTTGAATTACAAAAATCTCAGAATTGATCACATCTTTGACACTGTCAGCGTTTTTCATTATGATATTTTATGTCCTCTTCAAATGTTTTACTTGTCTTTGTGCATTGGTCTTGAGCTCACAATTTTCATTTGCCAATGAGTCATTTTGAGCCATGAGAGATTTGATCCTAGCTTGAAGGATAGGGATGTTTGTGTAGTACCAAATTATCCAATGTAAACAAACTTCACAATGTGCAACAGGGGAAATCGGTTGAGAAAATGTGTAATTATGTGGTAAAACATCACTGCTACCCACTGTCAGCCTTTGACTGATTTTGATACCTGTATATTCCTTGTTGTCTTTCAAACATGGTGGGAGATTATCCACAAAATTGAATGGTTGATCTGGTTTGGACCAATTCGGATCTTCTTGTGCTAGAAACCTCTCGATGTCGAAGTCAGAATCCTCATGGATCTTGATCGATTCGATCGAGATCACATGAGCTTTGGATTTATTTCACAAACTCCGTGAAATAAGTTGGCCATGCCTCTTATTACGAAACCCTGTTTCTTGACTTTTCTTTGGTTGTTTGCATGGGTACTTGTTGTTGGTTTTTACAGTGGGACTAGGTTAAACAATTTGTTCATGCTCAAGATTTTTAATAGCCCTAGAACTAGCATCATGTTTCTCACATAAAGGATAACCAGGCAATGCCCTTTTGTGAGGATTTTCATACGAGACATTTGGTCTAACACTTGAGAGCCTAACAGGTTTCTCTATCGTAGGTTTATCTACCATAGGGGTCTCTATAGGATTTACTGTAGAAAATCCATTACGGGTTATAAAACCATCCCAATCATCACCAAATGCTTTCAAATGATGATCTAATAGTAACTTAATCAGACCATGGTTAAATAAGCTAGAATCCAAGTTATGACTTTAATATATCTTTGAAATTTTATACAAACGTCTTAGCAGGTAAAACGACACGTTTAAATGAAATCCAATAAAATGCATGAGAAATCGTATGTGGTAAAGGAACACCAAGCCAAAACGGCCTTCATAGGTGAAAAATTGTCTTAAAACTGCTAACAAACCATGCCATCTAACCTTGAGTAAGGATATCGGAATACCTTTGTCATAGCATTGAATTTCTCGAGAGGTGACGAACATACTCTAGGGTATTTATTCCAACTTCAAATTTTTAAACCACCTTTGACCACTGAGAGGAAGCCCTGTTGCTTCACTCAGAAATTCTTCGATGATCTTCAACTGCATATCACCCACCTTGGCTCTGTATCCATTAAATGTAAGGGGAAATTCTTTGTCTACTCGCAAGTTATAACCCTAGAATTTATGAATAAACATATCCCGACCCTGGCTCTTAAGATCCTCACTCACATCATCATACAACAACAAAGTTTGGCAGCCATTTGGCTCAAATCGGATGACAAGGGCCATAAGGGTTTGAATAGATGGTAACTGGAGTGACCCGAACTCATTGTGGGATTAAGAGATAGAAGCAACAGAGGAAAGTCTGAGCCAAAAACAAAGGAGTAAAAACTCACACCAGTTTGATCTTAATGTGAGCGTAAGGGTTTTACACATGCAATTAGGGCAGTTCTGGTGATGAATGTTTTGGAAACAGAGTGTAACACTAGACCTTGATCTATCATGAGAGACCTGTCACTTCAAATTTCCAGCTAAAAATGAGGTACAGGGTACGATCGTAGTGTGTTTAATTCTCATGACATGCAATGAGTATCCTTGATTTGAAAAGGATGCATTTTTTTTTTATAATCCAAAAGTAAATCAAAAGTTTAAAATCAAAGTTGATTTACCAAGAAATCCCAATGAACAAGATTATAGTCTGTCCATATGCCAATCGATTCTTGGTATACAAAGGATCCAAAACATAATTTTACAATCCAAGAGAAACTCAAAGTAAGTGTTTCATTGATATATGATAAGCTCAAAGAAAAACAACATTCATTAAAAGAGATGTAAGCACATTGACCCTTTTAAAGACCAAGCCTTAGATAAAATTGCAATACGATTTAAAGTTTTAATGCTTCATTCATGCTTTCAGTCATGAATGAAACACGAAAGTGCAAGATAAAAATAAGTAGGAACAATCAAAACACCCTTTTTACAACCGAATAGTCACCTTCAAATAGCAATATTTACAGAATGAGGTGTAGGCAGCTACAAGAATTATCATTTGTTACTTTAAAAGGCAACATTATGTAGAGCTGCCAACAAGTATGCGATTGCCTATATGAGTGAATATCACTCACTCATTGCTTAGATCATAATATACATTGATTCTCATTCTTCATTGTGTATCTCTCCTCCTTTTCTTGATAAGATTTGTTTTTGTATGCTTTAGCTAGGTCTCATGTGCAGGTTTCCATGAAACATTGACAAGAGTAAAGTGACAGCTGGAAGTAAAAGTAGCACGTGTGCATACATGGAAGACCTAATGATGCTAGGGTTAGGGTTTTTATAATACATTATAATGGATGGTGAGACGATAATATAAATAAGTAGTACTTAGGAGAGGGAGGAGGAGAGAGGCTATGAGAGACAAAGGCTAATAGAGAGAGACACATATAAAGGGAGAGACGACAGAGAGGAAGAGTATGGTAACAATTGTATGAATCATTAAGTTGGTGAGAAAATGGAGGGAGTGAATTGATCCCAAGAGTTAGATCGTAGGCTGAGGAGCCTGGTGCGATCTAGTTAGCCTCACAAGGATCAAGGAGACAGTGTGAAAGTAGGAGAACTAAGATTGTAAACATGTGTGGCGTGATATGTTTCTGAACCATAATAAAATCCTAAGATCCAAATATTTGTTGTAACACACCTCCTGCAGTGTAATAATTTTTTCGCCTTTTCTCGAGGGACAAAATTCCTGGAATCCTATGGGGCTTAGCATAGGCTGCAAATGACACCTCTTCCTCAATAGAGTCTCTACGCGACCTCCTGTTCTTAAGGATCGTTCAGTTTCTTTTATGAGCCGAAGCGGCTCCTTTTGATTCCCAGCTGGACTCTCCTTCCAATCGATCCACAGGTCCTTTCATAATCTCCCCTATGCGAATAGAACTAGGCACAAGCTTCACCCTCTTCGAGTGACCACAGTGCTATGACCAAGGAATATTCCCAAAGGTGCTTGTCGCAACTCACAATCTCACAAGTTTGCGAGTCGAAGTTCTCGACTCCTCCTTCTCAATATTGTGATACCCGAAAACAAAAAATGGGTATAGCCCCCTTCTTTGTCAGCTCTCTCTCTATGCGTGACCATTGGCTAGGCTTAATGCTAGCACTTCTCGCTACTCATCGTTTCACAGGTTTTAGCATCGAGCTCCCGTGCTCTCATCTCGCGAATCCCCGAGACGCGAGAAATCATCGGAGCGTTGACTCCCTTCTCCAGGCAACGTGTGTCCACCTATCAATCACGCGGGCCCCACTTTGTGGTTCTACCACATGTTCCTTCATGCCCGACTTTTGGCACTTTGCGACTTCTGATGTTGAGAAGAGGTCCTCTCAACCTCTGAACCTTCAAATGCGCGATACGCACGATGAGGCTCTAATCCAACAGTCCTTCCGTGACCTGGATCCAATGGTGATCCTTTCTCCTCGTGATTTCACCACTCGTGACTTGGAGCACTCAACTCCTAGGCCCTCACCTTGTGAACCTCCAAGTTTGTGAGATCCCTCGATCTCTACCACCTATCCTCCTCAGATAGATGGTTCTGATCTCCTCATGACTTCACCACTCATGAAGTCAAGAGACTTCCTCCTCTGACTCCTGATGTCCGAATCCTCGATAGAGAGGGTCTCGTGACACGTGCCCTCCTTCCAATGAATGGCTCAGATTCTTCTGTGACTTTTCCACTTGCAAAGTCTAGACGCTCACCTCTGTGAGTCCCGGTGCCCAAGTCTCCGAAGTGGATGATCTCGTGACACGCATCCTTCCATAGACAGTTGGCTTTGATCCTTCCACAAATTCAAAACTTCTAATGTCAAGTGTCCATACCTTCATCCTCAGAACCCCCAAAATCCTGAATGCCGAGATCTTGATACCAACTCCTTCGGGACTTTTCACTTCTACTGCTCACAAAGGTTTAACCCTCATGCATCTCCTGTCAGATCTAATGAATGACGAGTGTTTGCACTAAGGTATGATGGCTCAGACCTATCCCATGCTACGCACTCTCTCATCGCTCCCTGGACGTGGAAAAATCAATGGTCCGGATACTCCCATGGACCTTAGGGATCTATGGTCCTGATTTCTTCGCTACTCACGGAGACAAAGGAAAAAGAGTTAAGGCATTTAACGCCCTCATTTATTCCTCCAATCTAATGGTCGTGAATGACCGTAGGTATTTCGACCGGATCTTGTTCGTTGCTCGGTACTTATCCACATGCTATCATTTCAGGATTTCGCAAGTCGGGGTTTCGGGACTTGTGAGTGCAATAAAACTCACACCTAGATACTCCAGGTGATGAAACGTCAAAATGTTGAGGTCTATGAGGATTGTTCTCCCTCGTACAAGGTTTTGAGACTTAACCTCTAACATCCTTGTTTGGGTCCTCAGGTAATTTACACCAGGTTTTGAAGACCAGACTGGAAGGTCTTCTTGAAGGTAAGGGAGTGGTCTCGAAAGGATGCCCTCAGGAGGAGATCTATCCAAGGCATCGGGTAGGAAAAACACAGGAACAATATCCTGAGAGTAGACTTGAAGTCTGACTTAGATCGCTATGCATATAAACATCAATTCATAAAACATAAGCCATACGTGGTCTTTCTATTATAAACATGCAACCACCATTTCTAGTCAAAACACCACACAGACAGTCTTATGCTCAAACCATTCATAAATTGCACAGACTATGAACATACATATCAGCATATAAACTTCAAGATACAGGATATAAAACACTTATCAGAAATAACACCAGGTGTAATTGCAACTACTAAGAGGGGTGCTCGTTTCCACCCAATCGTAGGCTCAGCGACTCCCAACGGATTTACCACTAGCCACCCTTGAGCTGAGACCATGATGCTGCGATACTGCGTCTCTATTTGTCAGTGACTGAGAATGAAGGATACTCTCCTTCTTCTCTACTATCACTCACTCTATATTTTTCCAGAGTTCTCCTCTTCCCCTCGTGTCATCCCCTTGATTGTCCACTCTTCCTTCCTTTTCTTCTTTTAGAGAGGTTACGTGTGGCATGATCTTCCTTACAGTAGTCAGGTCTGTGGACTCTACAGATGGATGGTTCAACCCCCCATCCCTCATTACTCATGAGGATCCCTTTACCTACCAACGTTGGCAAGTCATTTAATTCGAGGCCAGCGAGCTGCTCTTGGTTTTCTGGGCCAGTGAAGTCCAAATACAGTATTGGTCTTGGTAGAATTTAATGCCACCATTCCAGGTGCCTTCCACCACCTTTCTTTAGCCATCGTGGTCTCTTTTTCAGCACATCCCCTTCTCAACAGTCCTGTAATATATATATATAATAATAATATCATTCACATTCATCAACCTTTTTCACAAGGTCCATTCACATCACACATTCACATTTCTGAGTTTGCCACAATATTTGGCCAGTATATTTATTTTTACAGGCTGGGGGAAACAGGGTGTTACAATTCCCTTCCCCTTAAAGGAACATCATCCTCGATGTTCTATCTATCAACTTGACATGTATGTACAGATGTAAACAAAATCAGATATCCCCGTTTCATGGCATCCTCCATTTCCCATGTAACCTCATTTGGGACAAAATGTCTCCACCACACCTTGACCTATGCAATGGTTCAATTACGAAGCGGGGTTTCCTTTCTGTCTAGTATGCATTGAGGTTCTGGTAGAAATTCTCCCTCCGATTCCACCTGAATCACAAACCAATCAATTATATGGTTAGCATCATGTACATATTTTTTCAATAATGAGACATGGAAAACATTATGTTCTTTGAATGTGGGAGGAAGTGCTAGCCTATAGGCTACAAGTCCCACTCTATATAGAACCTCAAAGGGTCCACAATACCGAGGTGCCAACTTGGCACAAGATCCCATTTTCATAGAACTCTTTTTGGGTCTAACTCTGAGATATACATGGTCTCCTGTTTTGAACTCTCTTGGAGTTCTCTTTTGGTCGGCATAACTTTTCTGTCAGTTCTGAGCGACCTTCAAGTTTTGTTTTATCTGAGTCACTTGTTATTCTATTTCCTTCAACATGTCGAGTCCAAAAGAAATCTTGTTTACAGGATTACTCCAACTGAAAGGGGTGTTGCACGATCTACCATAGAGGACTTCAAATGGACTCATCCTTAAGGATGCTTGGTAGCCATTGTTGTAGGCAAACTCTACCAGGGGCAAGTAGTCTTCCCACTTCTTGGGTTGGTGCATTACATGCATTCTTAGCATGTCTTCAAGTATTTGATTCACTCTTTCTATTTTTCCGTCGGTTTGAGGGTGATAGGTGGTGCTAAACAACAATTTGGTTTCTAAGCTAGCCATCAGTGACTTGCAAAAGTTGGAAGTAAATTTCGTGTCTCTGTCAGACACGATCTCTTTCGGCATACCATGCAGTCTGAATATATCCTTCATGAATACCTGGGCGATATCGATTGCTTTGCAAGTGGACTTGATGGGGATAAAATGAGAAGACTTGCTCAATTTATCCACCACTACCATAATGGCATTGTTCTATTTTGTCGATGTTGGTAATCCTGTGATGAAATCCATGGAGATGGTTTCCCATTTATATTCTGGGATTGGTAAAGGTTGCAATAATCCTACTGGGTGTCGATGTTCTGCTTTAACCTATTGTCACTCTATGCATTTGGCCAAGTACTTGGCTATGTCTTTCTTCATTCCAAGCCAATAGAATTGTCTCCTAGTGGTTGTGATCATTTTCTTGTATCCTAGATGACCAGAATAGGGTCTTTTATGTAGTTCATCTAGTATGAACCTCTTCAAGTCGTCACAATCTGGAATGTACAATCTGCTTTACTAAGTGAGCAGACCTTCCTCCATCATCTGGTAGTCTCCATACTTTTCTCCGGTGGGTTCTTGTTGTAGGTACATGGTCACAGTTTGGACAAAGGGATCTGTTTCTTGTGCCTTTTTTATTCTTTCTTTGACATCCGCCTCACAGGTGCTCACTGCGGCTAGGTGAATTGTTTTCATGCTTCTACTAAGGGCATCCACCACCCTATTTTCTTTTCTTTTAATATGTTTGATTTTAAAATCAAACTCGCTAAGGAGGGCCATCCACCTAGCTTGTCTCACATTGAGCTTTGGTTGATCAAACAGGTATCACGATCCACAGTGATCTGTCATAAGTACAAATTTTCTTCCCAGGAGGTAATGCCTCCACATTTTCAAGGCATGCACTATGGCAGCCAGTTCTAGATCATGGGTTACATAGTTGACTTCATGATCATTCAATTTTTTGGATTCATAGCAGACCACACTTCCTCCCTACATAAGGACTCCTCTGAGCCCTTCCTTACAAGAATCTGTGCACACGAGGAAGTTAGCTTCGGGATTGGTGATCTTCAACATGGGTGCATGGGTCAGTAGATGTTTTAGGGTTTGAAATATTTCTTCACATTTTTGTGTCCACAAGAATTTTGTCCCCTTCTTCTAGAGGGCAGTGATTGGACAACCAATCTTGGAGAATCCTTTTATAAATCTCCTATAGTATCCTGATAATCCCATAAAGGATCTGATGTCTGATACATCCTTTGGGGTAGGCCATTCCATGATAGACCTGATTTTTTCGGGGTCTACCGCTACTCCTTCTTTGGAGAGAACATGGCCTAAGTAATGTATTTTCTTCTGGAAGAAGTCACATTTGTTGAATTTGGCATAGAGTTGATGTTATCTTAGCACTTGCAGCACAATTCTAAGATGCTCTTCATGCTCTTTTATGTTCTTGGAGTAAATTCATATATCGTCAATAAAAACAAGCACAAATTTGTCTAGGAATTTGCTGAGTACATTGTTCATCAAGCACATAAAAGTGACAGGGGCATTGGTCAACCCAAATGGAACCACCACAAACTCATAATGACCATACCTCATTTGGAAGGAAGTTTTATGGATGTCTTCACCCTTGATTCGGACTTGATGGTATCCCGACCTCAAATCAATATTTGAGAAAATTGACACACCCCCCAATTGATCGAACAGGTCATCGATCCTAGGAAAGGGGTACTTGTTCTTTAAGGTTACCTTATTGAGTTGTCTATAATATATACACATTCTAAGGGTACCGTCCTTCTTTTTCACAAACAGGACTGGTTCTCCCCATGGAGACACGTTGGGCCAAATATAGCCCGTATCCATCATTTATTTTAATTGCAACTTGAGTTCAACTAACTCGAGTGTGCTCATCCGGTAGGGTGTCCTAGACACTGACATCACTCCTGGTGCAAGTTCTATCGATAAGTCTATGTCCCTTCTTGGAGGTAGACCCGGTACCACTTTTGGAAATACATCTCTATATTCTCTTAGGATAGGGTGATTGTCAGGGCTTAGTTTGTCACCTTTGATTATTTTCAACACCTGTATTGCATATAGGGGACATCCCTTTCGGCAATACTTTCTCATTTACGGAGCTTATATTTGTCTCACCGAGACAGATTTTTGGATCCCTTAAAGGGTTATCCTCTTCCCTTCCTTACTTACACATTATAAGGTCTTATGGTAATAGTCTAATCTGGCTTTATGGGCAGCTAGCCAATCCATCCCAATCAATAGATCATATGATCCCAGTGGTAATATGTTAAGGGTTCTTTGGGCGGGGAATTTACCCAACATCAATTGACAGGCTGGTATAACCTCTGCTACCTTTCTTTTCGTGCCAGTGGCTAACTGTACCAACCATGGATTGGTATGTTTTTGTGGCTATAGTTTACACTTATCAATAGCTTTAAGGGCTATATAACTCAAATTTGAACCAGGGTCAATTAAAACAGACACTAGATGGTTGGAAATCATACCTTCTATTTCCACTACTAAAGTTTGGTGGTCGACTTGGTTACTATCCAAGGCTACATAAAGTTGTGGCTCACTCCTAGCCAAATCATTGATGGTAGTATCTTCTTGGATGTTATAAATCCTATGTCTATTCTTTTGTCGGTGTGGATAGTCTCTCAATAGATGTTGTTCCCTACAACCCCAACATTTCAAAGGTTCTCTCTTTGGGTTATCAGTCTTCATTGATATGGGTCCAGAAGTTTTATTTCCACTCAAGGAGGGAAAATTCTACTGGTGCATACTCTAAGCTGGGAAGCTCATTCTTGGGTTCTTCCTATAGTTCTTAAATCCTGGGGATTTAATTCCCCTTTTCTGAAATCTTGAAATATTCTTCTATTTCCATCCCTTGCAAGGTTTTGCTCGATGCCCAAATTGTTCATGACAATAGGTTGCCTTTCGAATAGTGCCTTCTAGAGTCTTTGGCTCATCAAATTCAATTTTGTCCTGATAGTCCTTAGATAGTCCACTGATGAAGCGTTGCACCTTTGACTTTTGCACTTTTATATAGGGTACATACCTCAACAAATCGGGGAATTTGTTGACATACTCTTCTGTAGTGAGTTGTCCCAGTTTGAGTTCATAAAACTCCTTAGTCTTTTCGTCGAAGTATTTTTTCGATAGGTACTTATTCCAGAAGTACTTCTCAAACCGTCCCCAAGACAGGTCCTCTTCGTGAACCCCTTTCACATTATTAAGGTCTTCCCACCAAATGTAAGCCTTTCCATTCAAGTTGAAGGTGGCCACTCGGGCCTTCATATTTTCTGAAAAATCATGGACTCTGAAATACTTCTTTAGTCCAAGCAACCAAGCCTTTGATTCCTCTCCCTTCTTTATTTCACCATCGAGGGAGGGTGGTTTGGCTTTTTTGAATTCTTTGAATTTATGATCTTTGGAAGGATTTTGCTTCCTCTGTTTCTTTCAAGGATAGGAACTGATTCTGCTGCTAGAAGAGCCCTCCAAATCGCCAGCTTCCTTCTCAGAGGAATCATCTGATGCTTGTCCTCTACCTCTAGGGTAGACCTTTTTCGAGGTGCTCCTCTCAGTGTGACCACTGATATGACCATGTTTTTGAGTTTCAGGTTCATGCTGCATTTGTCTTTGTAGATCGGATAAACTTTGTCGTAAAACTGCATTAATTTTTGTTTGTTTTTCTTGTTCTTTCATCATCCTTTCATTATCGGCCTTACAGCTTTGTAATTCAACCATGAGGCTCCTTACAGTCTCGGCTAGATATGGGGGGGTCCCTACTACCCTCCTTTCATCAAAATCTTCGTCTCTATTGTGGGAGCCTTCTCCCACTTCATGGTGAGTCACAATACTATGCGTTGATAATTTCCCACGGTTGATCTTCTGCTTGTGTGCAAAAGGGAAAAAAAACACTGGTTGTTAGTCATTATTTATATTTATTCATAACCAGTACATAATTCATATTTTCACATGTACACACACAATAGGGATTTTTCATTCTCAACTTCATCTTTTAATTAGGGAGGTTAAGACAGGGGGTTACTCCTTTTAAGAGTGTTCCAAATGGAGCTTCCGTGCAACTCGTTCATGAGCCCAAGTAGGCCAAGTGTTGTAACCATGCTCTGATACCAACTTTTAACACACCAGTTGTGGTGTAATAAATGTTTTGCCTTTTCTCGAGAGACAGAATCCCCAAAATCCTACAGGGCTTAGCATAGGCTGTAGATGCCACCTCTACCTCGATAGAATATCAACGTG
Source organism: Picea engelmannii (assembly GCA_009831015.1). Lineage (NCBI taxonomy): Eukaryota > Viridiplantae > Streptophyta > Pinopsida > Pinales > Pinaceae > Picea > Picea engelmannii. Next base: position 134,067 of record ML798844.1, read on the forward strand.
ACCTCCTAGTCTTAAGGATCATTCAGTTTCTTTTATGATCTGAAGTGACTCCTTTTGATTCCCAGCTGGAATCTCCTTCCAATCGATCCATAGGTCCTTTCGGAAGCTCCCCTGTGTGAACAGCACTAGGTGCGAGCTCCACCCTCTCCAAGAGACCACAATGCTATGACCAAGGCCTATTCCCGAAGGTTCTTGTCGCAACTGACAATATCGTGAGTTCATGAGTCAAAGTTCTCGACTCCTCCTTCTCAATCCTGTGATACCCGAAAACACGAAATGGGTATAGCTCCCTTCTTTGTCAGCTCTCTCTCTACATGTGACCACTGGCTAGGCTTAATGCTAGCACTTCTCACTACTCACCATTTCACAGGTTTTACCGTCGAGCTCCCGTGCTCTCATCCCCTGAATCCCCAACATAAGAGAAATCAATGGAGCAGTTGACTCCCTTCTCCAGGCGACGCGTGTCCACCTGTAAATCATGCGGGACCCACTTTGTGGTTCTGCCACGTGTTCCTTCGTGCTCGGCTTTCAGCACTTTGCTACTTCTAATGTTGAGAAGAGGTCCTCTCAACCTATGAACCTCTGAACCTCTGAATGTGCGATACGCGTGATGAGGCTCTGATCCAATGGTCCTTCCATGACCTAGATCCAACGGTGATCCTTACTCACGATTGCACCACTCACGACTTGGAGCACTCAACTCCTAGGCTCTCACCTTGCGAACCTCTGAGTTCGCGAGATCCCTCGATCTCTGCCACCTATCCTCCTTAGACAGATGGTTTTGATCTTCTTGTGACTTTGCCACTCGCGAAGTCAAGAAACTTCCTCCTCTGACTCCCAATTTTTGAATCCTCGATACAGAGGATCTCACGACACGTGCCCTCCTTCCAACGGATGGCTCAGATTCTTTCGTGACTTCACCACTCACAAAGTCTAGACGCTCACCTCTGTGAGTCCTGATTCCCGAGGCTCTGAAGCGGATGATCTCGTGACACACGTCCTTCCGCGGATGGACAGCTCTGATCCTTTCACAAATTCACAACTTTTGATGTCAAGTGTCCAGACCTTCGTCCTCAGGACCCCCGAACTCCCAAATGTCGAGATCTTGATACCAACTACTTTGGGACTTTTCACTTCTGTTCCTCATGAAGCTTTAACCCCCATGCATCTCCTGTCATATCTAACGGATGACGGGTGTTCAGAATAAGGTCTGATGGCTCAGACCTGTCCTGCGCTGTGCATTCTCTTGTCGCTCCCTAGACATGGAAAAATCAATGGTCCAGATACTCCCACGGACCTTGGGGATATACGGTCCCGATTTCTTCGCTACTCACAAAAACAAAGGAAAAAGGGTTAAGGCATTTAACACCCTCATTTATTCCTCCAATCTAATGGTCGTGAATGACCATAGGTATTCCGACCGAATCTCATCCATTGCTCGGTACTTATCCGCACGCTATCATTTTAAGATTTTTCAAGTCGGGGTTTCGGGACTTGTGAGTGCAAGAAAACTCACACCTAGATACTCTGGGTGCTGAAATGACGAAATGTTGAGGTCTACAAGGATCGTTCTCCCTCACACAAAGTTTTGAGACTTAACCTCTAACATCCTTCTTCGGTTCCTCAGGTAATTTACACCAGGTTTTGAAGACCAGACCGGAAGGTCTTCTCGAAGGTAAGGGAGTGGTCTCGAAACGATGCCCTCAGGAGGAAATCTATCCAAGGCATCCAGTAGGACAAACACAAGAATAATCTCTCGAGAGTAGACTTGAATTCTGACTTAGATCGGTAATCATATAAACATCAATTCGTAAAACATAAGCCATATGTGGTATTTCTATTATAAACATGCAACCACCACTTCTGGTCAAAACACCACACAGACAGTCTTATGCTCAAACCATTCATAAATTGCACAGACTATGAACATACATATCAGCATATAAACTTCAAGATATAGGATATAAAACACTTATCAAAAATAACACCAGGTGTAATTGCAACTGCTGAGAGGGGTGCTCGTTTCCACCCAACCTTAGGCTCAGTGACTCCTAATCGATTTACCACTAGCCACCCCCAATCTGAGACCACGATGCTGTGAGACTGCGTCTCTGTTTTCCAGTGACCGAGAATGAAGGTTACTCTACTTCTTCTCTACTATCACTCACTTTGTATTTTTCCAGATTTCTCCTCTTCCCCTCATGTCTGCCCCTTGATCGTCCAGTCTTCCTGCCTTTTCTCCTTTCGACGAGGTTATGTGTGGAACGATCTTCCTCAAGATGGTCAAGTCTATGGACTCTATGGATGGGCAATTCACCCCCCCCATCCCTCATTACTCATGAGGAGCCCTTTACCTACCAACGTTGGCGAGTCATTTAATTCGGGGCCAGTAAGCCGCTCTTGGTTCTCCGGGCTAGTGAAGTCCAAATACGGTATTGGTCTCGGTGGAAGTTAACGACACCATTCCAGGTGCCTTCCACTACCTTTCTTCAACCATCGTGGTCTCTTCTTCATCACATTCCCCTCTCAGTAGTCCTGCAATATATATAATAATAATATAATTCACATTCATAGACCTTTTTCACAAGGTCCATTCACATTACACATTCACATTTCTGAGTTTGCTACAATATTTGGCGAGTACATTTATTTTTACAGACTGGGGGAAACATGGCATTACATTTGTGGATGTATCCTAGGAGGGGTTGAGCCACGGTAACACTATGTTGTGAGATTGAATGAATGTATCTTTGTGTCTGATTAATTGATGAATGTTGGATGAATGAAGTGATTAAGTAGAGCCAGTATTTTACATTCATGCATAGAATAAATGTTATAATAGGATGTTAATAGACTAGATAAAGGTTGTGACGTACAAGGATATATATCGCTTAGTCCCAGGTTGCAAACACCTAAGTATTGCATCCAATCATAAGAATTATCTCGGGTGAGACTGCGCAGTATACTCTATGTACTGTGTTTCCTTCTGGGTAACCAGAGGAGTCGATAGTGTTTAAGGGTTTTGTTGGGAAGATTCTTGGTTATGAACTAGGGTCAATCTGTAATGGTAAATTGATAAAAGGGAATAGGAAAAACCAACAAGTGAACATGAAAAGAAGTATGAAGCAGTAAAGAAAGTGCGAGAAATGAGTGAGAGTTTCAGAGTTGTAGAAGGAAAGGGTTTTTGAAAATCCCTAATTACTGAGATGGATTACACTATATCTGGCATGCTAGGCCTCCTCCCGGTTCATCTAGTGTTTGTGTAGAGAGGCACTTTCATAATTGATATAACAAGTTGGTACCAGGTTGTTGAAGGTCTGAAGAAGCTATAGGTCAGTTTACAGAGTAACATAACAACTACAAGATCAAAGGTAAGGGTTAAGGCTTATGTTTTTGGTGTTATGGTACATTCATGGTGATGATAGGATGTGATTTGGTGCATCTTGGTAATGTGATGATACACTGATTAGAGGAATTACTAGATGGTTTGGTTTCTGGTTTAGTTGCATGCTATGGTATATACTTGAGGCTTGCTATATTGTATCTTGGTGACATTGAGGAGCTGAGGCATATGTTTGAGTAATTTTGTATATGACTTTAGGCACATCATTGGATTGGTGTATATTGATTGAGGTCTGCTTATTGAGATACATTGCTGGTACATATCTTTGATACATTGTCACATGGTTTATGGTAGTTGGTTGAGGCATATCATGAGTGATATGACACTTGTTTGAGGTACATGGTTGGCACGTTGTATGGTTGATAATATGGTACATGATTGATGCTTGATATGCTATATGGTTGAGATACATTTCTTTCCATATAATTTGTGGTACATGGTATGGTGTATACTATGGTATAGGTGTTGATGTACATGTTTGGTACATGGTTTATGTGCATGTTTGGAACATGGTTGGTACATATTAATGTGCATGTACATGGTTTATACATGGTTGATGTACATGGTTGATGATACATGTTTGGTTCATGGTTGATACACTTGTTATGGTACATGGTTGATGGTACAAGTTGAGGTACAGGTTGATGCATGGTTGATGCATGGTACAGGTGGGCACATAGTTTAGACACATATCTTGTGATGATATTTGGTGATGTTGGTACATGCTTGGTAGAGGCATGTGTTGGTGATGTTGAGAATATGGTTTGAGATATGATCTTGGTGATCTTGGCATGAGTTGCATGTGAATGAGAGTGGATCTAGTTTCGCGGATGGGACAATGATTGGTTAGATAGGTTTTTGTGGTGTTGATCATTTCACAATGACAGGTTGGATACCATGACATGTTGACATGTTACAAGTTGTTGACAATAACAGCAATAAGGACAGTGAAAATGACATTAACAGTGATATAGTTTGTGTAAGTGACAGTGGAAAAGAGGGTCATGTAAACATGCACTATTCAACTTTATCAGATCTACGCATATCCTGATTCCTCCTTTATTCTTATCATGGACTACCATTGGGATGATCCATTCTGATTCTTCAACAAGTTATATAATTCCATCCTCTAGAATTCTATCTATTTCTTATTTTACCTTCTCCTTATATTTCAGGTTCATTTTATAGGATCTTTGTCACACATGTTTCGCATCTAGTTTTAGTGGAATCTTATTTTCTCCTAATTCTCCATCGATTCCTTTCATATTTGAGAACGTCGTTGGAAATAGATCATAGTAGTCACGTAGTAACTCAACGACCCTATCAACTATTTCCTCACTCTAGTAGTCTCCTATATTGGAAAACTTAGGTTTATCTTCTATAACAATGTTCACTTTGCATGTTCTTAGAGGCTTTGCATATATAGCTGACTCAAGATCTAGTCCTTCGATTATGCACTCCCCTTCAGTATCTGATATCTACAACTTCCTTGGATCTTCCTCGTCTTGGATTTCTTCTCCAAAATTATAGTAGTGAAATACCTTTTCAATTGTCACATTGACTCTAGGTGCACTATACAAAGGTGTTGATCCCAACAAGTCCACTGATGAAAAAATTATTTTCTTTCTTATCTGCAAGGCTGATTCAATCAACGAATTATTACTTCAAAACCGAACTTTACCTTGAGTTTCCTCGTCAATTCTTCCCAATCACTTGTCCCTTTGTGCACTTCAAGTTCGATGTACCAATTATTGAGAATAGTGTCCAGAGCATGCACAAATAAGTGAGTCCGTTCGTGTTTTGGCACTGATATCCACTGCACAATACACTTCATAACATGATCTTATGGAAAAATTAATCCACTATACTTCAGCATAGTACTTGCATTCTTTGTCCCAAATATGACTTGTAATAACCTTTCGAATTGTGGCCAATCTCTTATTCCATCTTTGTGTGTATCCCACCATCTCGCGGAAGTTTCTTTCAGTGTGACATATAAGTCTAAGAGTCTCTACTAACCTGAAATATGCATTTCAATCTCATTGATAAAATATTATATAGGTGTTAGTCCACTATACCTTGTAGGTTCAACTATTTCAGTCCCAATCCATATCAATGGATGGGTAATTTGAGCACACTTCCTTGTCGATACTTCATGCAATATTTGTTGCCAATTCTCTAGAACATATTCTGAGTCTAATGTGCATGAGTTGATACTCCTCCAACTGAGTACACCTTCATCTATAGGATTGACGTAATCTTCCACACACATAGTCATATTATACAAATTATCAATTTCTTTTCTCTTTTCATGTTCTACATACCTTCATCCTTCATTGGGATCTAATGGTGAGGAAACCTTTCAGTCTTCTACTTCAAATACCATATATATTTTCTTTAGGTAAATGATTGTATGATTTTCAAATGCCCAATCCAATCCTAGTAATGTTGGATATGGTGTACTACCATCTACTATGTCGATCACTTCGAATTTTTCTACACTGCGCACCCCATCAATGTTGACATTTATGCCTGTTAACCTTTCGATTGGGACGATCCTATGTTGGTTCACTAATCTCAACTAGATCGATGACCAAATCACCCTTGATTGGCCCATCATCTCCCAAGTATGTCATGGTATAAAATTTACATCAGAGCCTAAATACAAAAATATATTGTCCATTTCTTAAGCTCCTATATGGACATTTATCCTAAACTCCATATTTGTTCACTTTTTACTATGTACTTGGTTAACTTCTCTGTGTACTACAATTTGTTTTTGTTTCTTGGTCAATCATTTTGTGCATATTACTCAATGCAAATTCATCCTTAATTAAATATATGAAACTTCTTAAAAATATTTTCAAAGTACTTACCTCATCAGTTTATTTCTCAGAATGATCATAGACTAGAGGCATATCATATATTTATGTCTTAGCATAAAACAATGGAACAGTCGATGTTGATGTTATCCAGTCTACTCCCATCAATTCTTTTCTTTATTGCTGGTAAGTCTCTTTCTCTTTCCTTGGATCAAACAATAGTAATGGCTACGTTCTTTTCCTTACTCAATGTTGAATATTATTCCCTTGATATGTCATGTCCACTTTGGTTCTTGTTCCTCCATGCGTAACTGCTACTACCTTAGGTTTCTCATCTTGTGCTTCGAATGCTATCATTTTTATGTTCTGATTTTGGTTTCGGTCCCCTCTTTCCTACCATTTTTCTATAAGTTGAGGACAATCATCTGTCGCATGATATAATTCTCTACAGTACGTTCATGTCGTCCAAGGACTCAGGAAGTCTCTTGCTAAATTTCCCGGTTGATTGCAATTATAACAAATGATTGTTCCTCCTCCTCCTCTTCCAAATCCTCTGCTTCCTCGGCCTCTATTGAGTCCTCCTTGTTCACCCTAATTAAATATTCTCAAATTATTATATTTTGGAACTCCTCCTTCTAATACTTCATTTTCTTCTTGGATTATATAATCATATGAAATGCACTCTCTCATTAAGTCGAATGCATGACAATCCTTCTCATCATGTCCTATAGACTTGCAAAAATTACAAAACAAATTTCTTGGTGTACTCTGGTACTTCTACAATAATGGAAAAGAAATCAGATGATGTCCTTGTGTCTTTCATATTTCACAATACCCCACTTTTATGTCCATATACTGTGAAAATATTGGGCATTCATATTTATGACATTCTTTTGTCTTACATGTAATAAACCAAACTTTTTCACATTTTTCCTTTCCTTTCATCAGTTCTGAAAACTAAACCCTTAGTGAAAATTAATTTCACTCAACATATTCCATTCATGTGCCATTTCCTACATGATATGCTTATAATTTCATCACAATTTCTAATGTTTCTAGTTCCAATGTTGCCTTTTGCAACATCAGAGGACAACGAATGCATGATAACATACCTGCAATAAACCATTCTCTATGGTGTTCATTAAGAATCTTGAATTTTAATCTACCCATCAAATATTTAAACCTTTGATCATAATCCCAAATTGACTTAGTATGTATTTTCTTAATTTATTTTAGCTCTATGATGTACAACGACACAAGTTTCGACTTCTGAAATTCCTTTAATAAATCTTGCCCATTTTTTACCAATGTCCTTGATTATCCTACCGATGTAGAAATATGATACTTCATGTACCATAACAATTCACAACCTATGAACATTGTTTCTAACTGGGCAATCGTTTTTGCCCTAGCCTAGACATTCTTCGTAGTCCATATCGTCTCACATACAAAAATATGTTTCTATGGGTCTTCTAACCGTGTTCCCTAGAATTCAGTAATTCTTAATGTATTATTTATTCCTGTCATTTTATTTTTTGTAGTACTTACCTTTGGTGATGCTGACTAACTCTAGTTCATTACGTTACTTCCACTATTCTGACTGTTTTCTGACTTACTAAAATTTCTCTTGAAAAAGTTCAAGTTTCTGCTTCAGATCTTGGTGATGCACATGGGGTCGTAGGATTGACACAAATTCTAATCCAAGATGGGATTCCTTCTTCTATTGAACTGCACTAAGGATCCTTTTCTTTCTCTTTTCTTTCCTTTTATAGTGTGATATGAAGCACTATGTATGGGTCTCTTTTCTCAAACACTTTGTTCCTCTCTTCTCTTTCAACCACAATCTCCTTCTTACTATACCTAAATATTTTCCCACAATGAAATAGTCCAATATCTCCATCTGATTCACTTTCTTCCTCTGTTGGCATCCTTAGTACATCCATTCCTTATTCATCATTTTCATCTCTTTCCACTCTCATGCCATCTTCTAGTCATCCCCCAATCCCCCTATGTGTGCAAAGGTGCATAAAAATCAAATTCCATCTTCATAACATTATTTTTGCAAGATAACATATTTATCCAGGTAGAGAGTGCGTTGAGAAATATTCCACCCAGACCCTTTAAGAATGCCCACTTTGCAACACTATAAGACTGGGTAAAATCTATCACAAACTCTACAATGTAACCTCCTAGTATAATATTCAACCAAAAATCAATTGCACTTTATTACTTAGCTTATTCAATTGTCTGATCAATTCAAGAGTCTAGATTCTCAGAGCCTCATCTATCTATCTTCCAACATTCTCCACTACCCTTTATAACCATTCAGACAAAATTATCAGAAACTCACCAAAGAACATTTCATGAACATCTATAAACACATACCTTTACAACCATTCTTTTTCATTGAGTTGTGGGTTCCTATTTTGTTCTCTAGAAAAATCTCGCTCCTTCCTCCTTAACCATTTTTTGATTTCTTCTTTATTCGGCATCCAAAATATTCCCCTTAGTTATAGATCACGGTCCTTGCAATAGAACCATTTATTGGTGCACAGTGGGAATACTCGTGGTTAATCATTAATAAACCAACAAAACCCTTAGACATCATCCCTATGGGCATCACCTGCAAGCAAGTAGAGTCTCACTCAAGGCATCTAAAGGGGTTGTTGATCCGGATTTATGTAGGAACACAATGAAATACAAAAATACACATAAATGCAGAGATGCAGCGGAAATAAGACTTCATTTCATTAATGACTGAAATATGCTTACAGACAGAATGTAAATAAACTAGCTAAGGCGCTGGTAGCTTATCTCTGAGAAGAGATGTGGCTGCTACTCGCATCCATGAGAAGATCATTACAATGAGGCTCTAGAGGCCTTTTTACAATAGA
>ML798844.1:167317-183109 GCA_009831015.1 Picea engelmannii
ATTCAAGCTGCTGCAGATAGTAGCATCAGAGACAGGTATTTAAACTCAAAATTGTGAAGTGTTTACTTAAATTTAAATTGTATGCAAATTGTTATGTAAAATGTTAGTTTATTTATCAAAATCTGGGAATGAATATGCTAAAGCGAATTTTTAGTGAATTTTAAAATTTTCTGCTCTATTTTAATTCATGTTAGTTTAAATTAAAAGTCGGTTACTACACTAGGAGCCCTGTTGATAAATTCAGGTAAGATCAAAAATCGCTTTCCCAAATCCCCCCTACATGTTTAAATGAATATTATAACATGGAATATAAGAGGCCTAAACAACCCACAAAATCAAATAATCCTTCAAAATAGACTGAGGAAGGAACAACCTGACCTTTGTTTCATCCAAGAGACAAAATTCACTGTAGACAGAATGGAAAGAATTAGTAAAAAACAATGGAGTAAGTACAAGATGTTGGCTATTGAAGGCCAATAGATGGAAAGCGGTATTCTCACCTTGTGGAACCCACAATCGATGAACCTACTAGCAGTAAAATCCATGAGACACACACTTTCAGTTAACATGCAAATTATAGGTAACACAGAGGTGATTCTATGCACTAATGTGTATGGTCCCTAGATGTTGGAGAAAAAAAGGATAATGATCCTAGACCTAGAAAATATAAAGTCCCTATCCATCAACCTCTATTGGATCCTGGCGGTGGACTTCAACATCATCATTACACTTGCGAAGAAAAAAGGGGGCACCAGGAGGTTAGATAGAGATGCAGAGGATTTTTCAGCTTTCATTGATACAATGGAGTTGGTGGACATCAAGACCAACAATAGCCAGTTTACCTAGATTAACAAACGAATAAATCATCACCAAGTAGCTGGAAGGCTAGACAGATTATTGGTTTCAGAATCCATCATTTTGCAGGGACTAGTTGTGGAATGGAGCATCCTTCCATGGGGGGGTTCAGAATATTGGCCAGTTAAATTGGAAGAAAAATTTCAAGCCACTCTGAAGAACAAACCTTTTAGATTTGAGAAATTTTGTATTGAACATCCCACCTTCAAGGAGAACATCAACCAATGGTGGTGGGAGGAAATTCCAAATCAAGGGACAAGGATTTTCAAACTATACAAGAATCTCAAGTACATCAAACATAAACTCAAGGAGTGGAACAAGGAAATCTTTGGAAACATAAACCAGGAAAAAAAAAGTATCGAGGACAGAATGAGGAAACTCTAGGAACTCTGCATCGATGAAGGATACACAGAGGATCAAAAAATACAAGAGATCCAAATGACCCAAGAATGGGAAGTAAGATGCCAGCAGGAGGAAACTCTATGGTGCCAAAAGTCCAGAATCATGTGGCTAAAGGGAGAGAAGAATACTAAGTTTTTCCATAGAACAACCATTGCAAGAAGAATGGACAAAAAGGTCTTGAAAATTAGGGATAAGGACGGGATTGAAAGAGAATCCCACAAGGAAATTGGAAATACACTGGTCAATCACTTCCAAGGGATAGCTCAAGAACCCAACCAAGACAGAAATGAGGCCATACAAAGGATAACTTAACACATCTCCAGGTTGGTCACTGAGTAAAAAAATATCAATCTAAGCAAACCCATCTCAAAGGAGGAAATTGACCAAGTGGCCTAGGATATTCCCAATGGAAAGGCCATAGGTCCAGATGGATTCACAATGGAATTCTTCAAATCCTGCTAAGAAGTGGCTAAACATGATGTTTATTGGGTGGTGGAAGACTCCAGATGCTCGGCCTCCATATTGAAAGATTTAAATGCCACAATGATCACTCTAATCCCAAAAGAAAATGAAGCAAGGACCTCGGACCGCTATAGGCCTATAGCTTTATGCAATGTATTTTACAAGATAATCACCAAAGTCATAGCCAATAGACTGAAACCTCTCCTACCCACACTGATTTTAGAGGAAAAGACGGGTTTCGTAGAAGGAAGAAAAATCCTGGACAACATCATCCATGACCACGAGCTTATACACATGCTAAAATTCCAAAGGAGAGGGGGATGATAATCCAACTTGACATGGTGAAGGCTTATGACAAAATTAGCTGGCACTAGATGGCCAAGACGCTGGAAGCCTTTGGCTTCAAATAACAATAGATCAACTAGATCGACAATCTAGTCTCAATGACAAACTACTTGCTTCTAATTAATGGAGCCCCAACAAAACCTTTATGGCCTTCGAGAGGCATCAGACATGGAGAATTATATTTTTACATTGAATCTCCTCCTCTTTTGATAAAATTTTTTTTACTAACGTGCTTGTATGAAGATGAGTGGTGTCTCGAACCAAACTTGCTCCAACTTTTTAGACCATGGGGATATCTTATAGAATCCATATTTTTGGACAAAATTCGGATCATGATCTTGTTCTCCGAGAAGGGGATATGGCGGAATTGGTAGACGCTACGGACTTAATCGAATTGAACCTTGGTATGGAAACCTACCAAGTGATAGCTTCCAAATCTAGGGAACCCTAGGATATTTTGAATGGGTAATCTTGAGACAAATCCAGTTCATGGAGACAATAATTTCTTCTCTATCCCCCTTCCTATTTATTCTGATGATGGAATGGATAAGAAGAAGTATAAAAAGCACAACTACAATAGGGGAAATAAAAGGAATCAAACCTTAAAAAAATTGTCCAACCTCCACATAGAAACAGTTCGTTGATGATACCCTACTCCATGGAACACCCATGATCAAGGAAGAAAAGGCTTATAAAAGTATCTTAGAAGACTTCGGGGAAGCCTCACGAGAGGAGATAAACCACTCCAAATCCATGATTTATTTCTTCAACACTAACCCTGCAATTCAAAGAAACCTGGCCAACATTATGGGGTTTGAGCACAAAATGATCCCAACGAAATATTTGGGAATCCCCCTGATGGATAAATCATGAAAAATGGAAACGTGGTAAAAACTGTAGGAGAGGGTAAAAAATTGGACCTATAGAGCTCTCAACCTAGCTGGGAGGCTTATCCTTACCAAAATGGTTCTACAAGCAATTCTGACGTATATGATGTCAGTGTTTCCCACTCCCAAAGGAATACTACAAAAGATAAGATCCATTCAAAGAGACTTCCTATGGAGAGGTGTTGAAAATAAAAATAAATGGGCCCTGGTGGCCTGGGAGAAGGTTTGTAGACCAAAAAGCAAAGGAGGCTTGGGGTTATAAGACCCACAGATAACCAATGAATCCTATGGGGAAAATCTCTCGTGGAGATGGGTCAAATACAAATCGGTACTCTGGGAAAACCTATCAAAGGCCAAGTATGCCCTGAACATCAATGACTAGGATTGAATTTGATTCATGGTCACAAGGGAGGAACATCTGGAATCTTGCCTGGCGCAACAAGAACTAGATCCATAAACACAACTTATGGGAAGTCATAAATTGTAAAACAACCAAATTTTGGGAGGACACGTGAAAACAAGAACCCAGAATGGAAAATCCTAACAAGGAGGAGCTCCAACAGGAAATGACAGCGTAAGGAAAAAAAAAAATCCATCACTACTGGAAGCAAAGAAATGGTAGCGACATATGGAGGATCTGGGACAAACTCAATCCACAAAATAGAGACCAGATCACAACATTAATGAAAGAGGTGGAGGAGGAACTGGGGAAAAGGAAAATTGTAGTATCAGAGGAAGAGGACCAATTAAGATGGGGCAAGAAAAATGGTGGGGAATTCAACTTAAAAGAAGCACGATATTACATTGCAGACCAAGATCAAGAAAACCCAATGCAACAGTGGGGAAAGATTTGAGGCAGCCCCCAATGGCCAAAAATCAAAATGTTTAAATGGATAGTTCTTCACAATAGAATTCTAACCTGGGAAAACCTCAGGAAAAGGGGTTTTATGGGTCCATATCGATGCCACCTCTGTCAAGCTAAGGAGGAAACAACTAATCACCTCCTTGACGAATACAGTTTAACAACAGAGATATGGGATTGGGAGGCAGGCATCTACCACCAGTCCAATAGAATCTGAGGTAACATCAGTGCAACCATAAACAATTGGAATGAGAGTTACAGTGAAAATGAACTGGTGAACCTCTGTTGGAATCTAACGTCGGGGATGATCATCTAGGAAATATGGAAAGAAAGGAACCAACACATCTTTAGGAATGAAAGACCACCAGAAGGAAATATCAAGGATACAATAATCTCACAAATAAGAGAAACGGTGCAGAGCCGCAACTGCAATAAGGAGAACATGAAACACAGACCAAGACTCTGCATCCTGTATTTTTTCCACCTAAAAGATAGACGCAACAACACATTGGTAGGGTGGGAACCACAACTCCAAATAGGAGACCACAACTAGACTCCCCCTCCGTTAGGGTTCCTCAAATTGAATTTTGATGGGGAAACAAAAGGAAACCAAGGAATGGAAGGGATGGGAGGGGTGATAAGAGATAGTGATGGTAACATCATTCGACTGTACGCTGGGAATATGGGAAACTCAAACAACAATGTAGAGGAATTTAGAGCCCTGGAGTTTGGCATTGAAATCCTAAGCTGTGAAAGGATGACAAACACTATCGTGGAAGGTGACTCCACCCTAGTTATCAAAACGATGAAAAGACTCCAAAATGGCACCAAAGTGGGCAAGGTTCAGAGAAACTGGCGCCTGGCACACTCCCTACATAAAATCTAGGAGCATCTTAAAACTCTAAATACAGTGGAGTTGCACTGGGTGCGCAGGTCAGCGAATGGCTTGGCGGACAGGATAGAAAACAAGGGGGTTGGAAAGGAAAGTCTAGAACTAGATGCTACCTAGATCAACATCCCATATGGACAACTCAGAACAAATGGCATCCAACTAGCACCAAAAGACCATGCAAGCATCTTAAGTAAGGAAGGTCACATCGAGGAGGGTAGTACAAGGCCTATCGGTAGGTACGCACGACCCAGGTAGGATATGATTGCCTCACACTCGGCCACCAAATACCATACAGGATCAGCATAAGTAGTGGGCAAGGGTATGGAATCAAGGCCCTCTTGATAGTAAGAGTAGCGAGGAAAGCACGTGGTAAAGTATAGATGGAAAACCGCATGAAACGAATTATGTAAGGCATGAGAGTGTGGCATGGTCTAGACTCGATCCACCATACCAAAGTACAGGTATGAAAAATAGTAAAATCAGATCACAATAAAGCAAGGGAAGGGACCTGCACAGGGATAAAGGCTGAGTCATCATGATCATACAAGCTGCAATAGGGAAAAACGACAGGAGAGCTCACCACACTGGGAAAACCATGATTGCAATGATAAGCTCGCAACAAAGGAATCTTAATAAGAGGAGAGACAATAGGAAGATATGCAAATAGAAGGAGCGCAACAACAGGGGCTATCACAAATACAAGGGCAGAGAAAGGAGGAATCCCTGTGAAGTGAGGTACAGGCTGAGTATACAACAAAGGAGTTGCAATAGGCCAAGTGGGATGGCGTGAATGAAGAGAATGGACGGGAAGAAGAACCCCCTTCGTAAGGAAGTTCTAAATAGTCCACGATGGGTGTGAATAATGGAGCAGGTGGAAAAATATGAAGAGGGAACCTTACGAACTCTAGTTGCGCCAAAAGGAAAAGTGACCATTACCCAGTGGGAAAATGAAATAAAAGAAAAATGCAAAGGCAAAGCATGGGATGCACTGGCACAAGAAGCGGACTATGTAACTAATCTGGGGGCCATACATCCCAGGGAAACCCTCTACCATAAAATGGTGGAGATGGCTTGGCTAACTAAGATGATGATTGACAAAGTGAGTTCAGAAATGGAAGATGCCATACAGGAGGATCTCAAGGAAAATAAGAAAATGTTGGATGAAATCCCGAGTCGCCTTAGCAGTCTGGAATCTATTACCAAACATTTGGCTGAGCTTGAGAAGGACCAGAATCCAAGATGGAGTGGTTGGATTCTCAGTTCCACATCTATCTGTTCTATGTCCATCACATGGACATCATGTCGGTCGATGTACGCAGTGCGCCAACTCAAATCAAGAAGACTCACATGATCTCCCATAAGAATGATAACAAGAGCTAGGCATATGGTGGAAAGAAACGCATCATCGTCCTGGACTAGTGAATGGTCAGTCTAATGGTAGTAATGCTAGACTTAGTCAGGTTAGTTCAGACCTACTTCCCACTAGGGTCTAGTGGGTTGTTTTAGATTCTTGTTTTTCTGTCTGTGTTGTTTAACTTTTTTCAAACTAGATATGGTAGGACTGGCCTGGTTTCCCTTGGTGGTAGACCAGTCCCACCCCTCGTAAATATCAACACATGCAACTCGGGAACCCCTAGTCTAGTTTCCTTCTAGCCAGACCAGGATGCCCCCTTTTTTGTATCATAATTTTCTACAGTAATACAACTTCTTACACTCACTTAAAAAAAAAGACATTACTCCACTTAACATTCATTCATTCATCATTGTCTTAAGTATGCATGACAATAATATCATATAACAGTGACATATTCATAATAATAGACCTTTATCCTCATTTCACAATAGCTATAAACATCATAAGCATCATAACACACAAAAAAATGCATCAAGACACAAGTTTTTAATGTGGTTCACCCCAAACTGGGCTACGTCCACCATGGTTGGCTTCTTGTTTTATTCATTATAAATCTCCATATAGCTACACATTGTTCTTACAATAAGATGTATCGGTTAACATTATCCAAACCTGCATCATTCGTTCTGCTATAGTGCGAGCCTGACTCCCCAAAACCTCGGTCATCACTCAAAACACTTGAATACTTAGCCAATTCCTCAACTCAAGATCTCTTCTGGCTACCTTCTACCCAAAAACCCAATACAATTTATAGTTTTACAATAGGGATAATCCCATTACAATGTGGAAAAAATGTCCCAAAATCCTAACTACTTTCCATCTTTTGTGCGTTGATTCCTAAACATGCTCATGTGCACTGCTCCTTAGAAAAAATGCCACGCGATGTATTCCTTTATGATTCCCAAGACTTCTCCCAAATAGCCTACTCCAACAGACACCATATTTCACTTGTTGGCATCAAAGTGGATCCAACAAAGATCCAAGCAATATATGATCTTTCTAATCCAAAATCACAAACGGATGTTTAAAGTTTCTTAGGACATGCAAGTTCTTACTGTAGATTCATTGGAAGTTTAATTAAAGTTGCATCTCCTATGTTTTCATTATTATATAAAGATGCATAATTTATTTGGACTAACGAGTGTCAAACTTATTTTGAAGATTTGAAAGAAAAATAGTCTTAGGTACTATTTTTAAGGGGACCAGATTGGTCCTTACCATTCCATATATCAACATATGCCTCAGACAGAACAATTGGAGAAGTTCTTGGATAGAAAGAAGAGTAGAATCCTTATTCCATTTATTTCATTAATAAGAATCTAACTCCTCTAGAACTAGATTCTATAGTGATCGGAAAAAAAAATCCTTGTTGTAGTATATTATTTTAATAAATTCTAACACTACATTGTTGGATATCCTACATTTGTACACACCGATCACTCTATAATTCACTATTGAATGAACATACAAATTACTAATGGTAGAGTATGTTAGCACTCTGTAAATTTTGTCTAGCTGATAGAAAAACGACAGAGGTAACTGTTTCAACCTACTTTAGAGATGAAGCACTAACCTGTTCAACTCAGAGAGGGCTCTCTCATGTCACTTGGTATACTTTGGGGATAGGTGGCTAGATTTGGTTTGTTTTGGGGTTTTTAATAAAACTGTTGGCAAGGAAGGGGAGGAACACTCAGGGCTATGGAGTCAAAATTCTTAAATTGAATGAAAACAATGATCAACCAGTAGAACTCTTCATATGATAAAGGCTAAATGAGGCAATGGATCTGAGTTATAGCTTGAATTTAATTCGAATGGTAAGAGGAAAGAGAAACAAATAACTCCATTAGAGAATTACATGAATGAATTCTGAATTATCTAAGAAGAAACATACATAGTTTAAATTGCTTAAGCTAAGAGCATCAAATGATGAATTATGGGCTTTTAACGCTCCAAATTAAATAGAAGACAGTGTAAATGGAATTAAAGAAACATAGGAAATACATACAATGAGGGAAGACAAAACTCATATCACCACCATTAGAATCTTTTCATAGAGACTTAAAAGTTGTTGCATATGTATTCAATTCAACTCCAAAAAATTACAATGGAGTTCAAAACAACCAAAATTTGTGCCCTTGCACTTCTACCCACCATTAATACACTCAGAACTTCTAATACTTATACAATTCGAGTTCCTTCAGTGTTCAACCAGTTACAATAACTGAAATGAAACATTACAACTTCTACAATGATTACAAATGACATTTTTCAAAAAAAATGTTTCATGATCCCTGTAGATTCCTCTAACACTCCAGCTCCTTCCCTTGCCATGTTATCTTTGAAATGTCACTTATACTCTTTCAAATATAATTTCATTTATCCATAATCTCATTAAATATTTGGGAATAATATATTTGAATAAAATAATTCCCAGATATTTTTCTATCATGTAGAATTAAATTTCCATAATTTAATTCATGCCCAATGCACCATTTCACTGTAAAAAAAAATTATTGTTACTATTTCCCTGTGAAAAACATTTACTATGTTATGTTTTTCCTATTTATCGTTTCACTGTCAAAAAACGTTTACTTTGTGTTTTTTCCAGTTTACCATCTTTGGTAAAATACCTTTTATCTTCTTCTTTTACTTCTATAAATATTTGGATAAAGAATTATCCAAGTCTTCATTCACGTGCATCTTCCCATTTAAATCCTTTTCAAGAAAATAAACATTAACTTCTTTAATTTGTAAAACTTAAATATTACCTGTGTAAAACCTTTTCACCGTGAGGAGGAATATTTATTAGAAATTCCATAATTGTTGTTGAAATGCACTCCTGGAAAAATGCCACACATTAAACATATGATAAATGGTGCATTTATTACATCAGGCTTGGGCTGGAGTGGTTTAATCCAAATTGATTTTACCCTCGATATGTTCCACGTAAAAACATGTGTCCAATCACCAAATCATCGGTTTATTCCACGGCCCACCTTCACATAATTAACCTCCTCGCTATTTCAATGCCTGATATGTATGTGCACCCCCATCCAACCTTTGACTTTTCTACATTATAAATTGATATTTGTTCCCATGATTTGACGTGATTCCATAAATTAAATATTGGATTAAATATTAATATAAATATTTTAATATAAAAATATTTATATTAATAATAATAAACCCTTTTTTTATTTTCTATGGACTTTGGGCATATGAGGCTTAACACATGACTTTGTGGATAGGATAAGGGTACTTAATAAAAGGAATATTTTTTATTTTCAACGGGAATATGAAAATAAGGGTAAAAATGAATGACGAGATGGAACTAAGGGATTTAGATAAGTGTTAAGGCTAGGTATAGGTTTGGGATATTTGCCAAATTTTTTACTCATGGAGGACATGACTATTTTGGATGATCAGTTGAGTGAAGGATTTAGGTGATGGGAGCTTGACGAAGCTGGTGAAAAAATTTGAAAATCTAAGTGGAAAAATAGCACAAGGACGAGATGATTTGGGAAAAATTAATACGAATTAGCAGATGATAACATAGGCTTCTGTTGGGGATGTTATCCTCCCTATGAGGTAGCAAATAATAGTATACCACATGCCTGATCCATTGGGTTTCTCCAAAAACATGTGTGTGCACCCTGCTCCGACCTGTCACCAGTGTCTGCTGAAAACCAAACTCTGCACACTAGTCTCAATTGGATACTGAACACTAAATACACTTCTAAAATCTGACTTTACACACTACTAGGAATCCAAACTGAAAAATGCTTGATCAACAAGATTATTTGCACACTCCTATCTACTCTAAAACTATTGAAATGAATACTCAATCAAGTGATGCTAAAGTACCAATGTAACCAATCAAGCAATTGGCTTCCTGATTTTTCTCCACTCACATCTTTCTTAAGCAGGTAAACAAATGTAAATGATGGCAGCTGAAAAAAAATGTTGAATCCAAAACTTGAGCTTATGAATGAAACAAACTCCTCCTTCACTGAATATTGTAATAGGATGGCCACAGGATCTTGAAAACCATGAAAAATCATTTCTTCTTGATGAGCAAAAATAGAAAGACAAGCCTCTTTTATAAGTGTTTGTTTCTCTTGCTCTCTTTCTTCAGTTCTGAGAACATTTTCAAATGAAATGGCAGCAATAGGTTTGTCTATGTTTCTATGCATCTCAACAAAAACATTCATACATTCTTGAACATCTTCAAATATGACAACCATATTATGTGCATCAAGGCTATCCTCTTATTCATCAAACAATTTTGATTTGGTTTCATTAAACTTCTGGAAATTAGTTTGAGGACTATCATTTTGACTTTCAAATGAATTAATGGAAATAAGTTCCTGCTCATAATTTTCTTGCAAATGTGAAAATCTAACAGCATGCACTATTTCACAGTCTAGAGTTCCCATGGATGCACTTTCAAAACTAGGATTCTCAAATGAATCAAATAAAACCACTGCCTCTTCATTGTATTTTTGAATTTATGATTGAAAAATGGCATACATTGTTTTGTTGCTTTCCTGAAGCTCCTTGTCATTTGTTTTTTCACTGCTTGAAGTCTCCATAGATGCAATTTCAAAATTCTAATCCATGTCTAGGCCACTTGGAATTTGAACAACCACATCATTCACAGGGGAAGAAAGACAACTTTGAAACACTTTGTCTTGCTAGAAATCTTCATCAAGTTTAGGAAAAGGAAAATAACTTTTAACAACAATTTCTTGATCAGCTTCATCTTCAACCAAAGGAGGGGATACTATTTGTTTTTGGGATGAATATTCATAGAGGGCTTCTATGATTTCATCATTCATACACTCTTCATCACCAAAAACATTTTCAAGGTACTTAATGAAATGTTCACAAAATTCACAACAATCTTCAAACACCAAGGATGAAGGATTGGACTCTCCATAATGCTTAAAGAATGTTATATGGAAATATTTAAGAGAGTATAAGCTACTTGGTTTTAAACCTTCATACCATAATCTTGCTTTCCCCTATAGAGTAGTCATAAACATTTTCATCAAACAATCCTCCTGAAATTCAACCCCCAACTTACATATGTGCATGTGAAATGTAATCAAGTGAAAGGCAACATCATTTCCTTTCCCATCTTCAAATTTAGGCAAATATTTTTTCCAATTTATGTGAGGAATACAATTTGGAAAGACAGGAATATGAGAGTGATTCATTGGAGAATACCTTGCAGATATTGAACTCATCTTCGGACAGTGGAGTCACCAATGATGTTTTGGAAGATGGATTCTGCATTGAGAGTGGATTCGCCAATTAAAAATTTAAAATTTTGAATTCTTCTACCAATGGAATCACCTTCAAACTGATTTTTTGATGTGTGGAGTCGCTAGAGTAGGAATACAGCCAATATGTGCCTAAGTTTCTATTACTCTTAGACCTTAGAACTCAACCATGTCATTCTTTCCTAGGGAAAAATTTTCAATTTCGTCCCCGACAACGGCGCCAAAATGTTAGCACTCTGTAAATTTTGTCTAGTTGATAGACAAATGATAGAGGTAACTATTTCAACCTACTTTAGAGTTGAAGCACTAGCCTGTTCAACTCAGAGAGGGATCTCTCGTGTCACTTGGTATTATTTGGGGATAGGTGGCTAAATTTGGTTTGTTTTGGGATTTTTAATAAAATTCCTGGCAAGGAAGGGGAGGAACACTCAAGGCTATGGAATCAAAATTATGAAATTGAATGAAAACAATGATCAGCCAGTAGAACTCTCTAGAGGATAAAGGCTAAATAAGGCAATGAATATGAGTTATAACTTGAATTTAATTAGAATGGTAAGAGGAAAGAGAAACAGATAACTGCATCAAATCATTACAGGAATGAATTATGAATTAGCTAAGAAGAAACATACACAGTTTAAATTGCTTAAGCCAAGAGCATCAAATGATGAATTATGGGATTTTAACTCTCCAATTTAAACAAAATATAGTGTAAATGGAATTAATGAAACAGATGAAATACATACAATGAGAGAAAACAAAACTCATATCACCACCATTATAATGTTTTCATAAAAACTTCAAAGTTGTTGCATATGTATTCAATTCAGCTCCAAAAAATTACAATGGAGTTTAGAACAACCAGAATTTGTGCCCTTGCACTTCTTCCCACCATTAATACACTAAAAAATTCTAATACTTATACAATTCGAGTTCCTTCAGTGTGAAACTAGTTACAATAACTGAAATGAAACATTACAGCTTCTACAATGATTACAAATGACATTTTTTAGAAAAAACGTTTCATGATCCCTGTAGATTCCTCTGACGCTCCAACTCCTTGCTCTGCCACGTTATCTTTGAAATGTCACTTATACTCTTTCAAATATAATTACATTTATCCATATTCTCATTAAATATTTGGGAATAATATATTTGAATAAAATAATTCCCAAATATTTTTCTATCATGTAGAATTAAATTTCCATAATTTAATTCATGCCCAATGCACCATTTCATTGTAAAAAACATTTAAAAATGAACAATTATCTTTTGTAAAATACCTTTTATATTCTTCGTTTACTTATGTAAATCTTTGGATAAAGAATTATCCAAGTCTTCGTTCACGTGCATCTTCCCATTTAAATCTTTTTCATGGAAATAAACATTAATTTCTTTAATTTGTAAAACTTAAATCTTACCTCTGTAAAACCTTTTCACCGTGAGGAGGAATATTTATTAGAAATTCCATAATTGTTGTTGAAATGAACTCCTGAAAAAATGCCACACATTAAACATATGGTAAATGGTGTATTTAGTACATCAGACTTGGGCTGGAGTGGTTTAATTGAAACTGCTTTTACCCCCGATATGATCCACATAAAAACACGTGTCCAATCACCAAACCACTGGTTTATTCCCTGAACCACCTTCACATAATTAACCTCCTTGCTACTTCAATGTCCGATATGTATGTGCACCCTCAATCCAACCTTTGACTTTTCCACATTATAAATTGAGATTCATGCCCATGATTTGACATAATTCCATAAATTAAATATTGGTTTAAATATTAATATAAATATTTTAATATAAAAATATTTATATTAATAATAATAAACCCTTTTTCTGTTAGAAAAACAGGACCGTGGAGCAATAAAATAAAAACAAATGCGGAAACAAAACACAAAAGATACACAATAGAAGAGAGACACAGATTTACATGGTTCACCCAGTGTGGGCTACGTCCACCAGAGAAATTGCCAGGTCCTGCCTTTATTATTATCTAGCAAATGAAGGGATACAACCTACAACAAAATCCGTTGTAACTTCCTCTTCTTTCTCGCATAGTCTCCTCTCTCAGAATACAATATTCGCCATCAATCATAGCCACAATACATTTCCCTCATAAAAGAGGGTTGCCTTCTAGGGAAAAAACCTAAACATAATCTCTACCGTTAGATCTGTGACCTTATAATGAATGGTCCAGATTTACAATGAAATTACAATATACATTTACAAGGCAATTTTTCCTTTGAGAGATTCACCCCTGAACCCTCGTTGGGGGCCCACTTACCCCCAGACCCCCTAGCCAGGGGGATAGAGCCCCCAGACCCCGCAGAGGGGGTACCCCCCCTCTACACTCCCCCGCGTGGAAGAGTGTACATACTTCGTGGGGTATAAACATGGCTGAAAGCAAGGACCTCTCAATTAGGAAGATAATCAGGCTCCACAACCAACATTTTCTATTTTCTAAGGACTTTGGGCATATGAGGCTTAACACATGACTTTGTGGATAGGATAAGGGCACTTAATAAAAGGAATATTTTGTATTTTCAATGAGAATATAAAAATAAGGGTGAAAATGAATGATGTGATGGAACTAAGGGATTTAGATAAGCATTAAGGCTAGGTATAGGTTTGGGATATTCCCCAATTTTTTGACTCATGGAAGACATGACTATTTTGTATAATCAGTTGAGTGAAGGATTTAGGTGATGGGAGCTTGACGGAGTTGGTGAAAAAATTTGAAAATCTGAGTGGAAAAATAGCACAAGGACGAGACACTTTGGGAAAAATTAGTACAAATTAACAGGTGATAACAGAGTAACTATATGGTTATGATTGTTGCAAGAATTTTATATCACCATCATTGATAATCCAAGAAAAGAAAATGTAGTTTAATATTTTCTTTCCAATATTACCAATAAATGTGAAGTTATTCCTGTAGAAGATGTTTTTTTTTATGAGAATATATTTTCATTATATATTAAAACACCATGGTTTGCATATATTGCTAACTATTTGGATGCCAAAAATATTCTGACAAATCTCTCACCAAAGGAAAAATAGAAAATTATCAAAAAAAGTGCAATGTATTCCTGGGTTCAAGGATACCTCTTTCACACAGGGCCAGATCTCATAATCCGACGTTGTGTTAGAGAGGATGAGATTTACGACATTCTAAA
This sequence comes from Picea engelmannii, assembly GCA_009831015.1. Lineage (NCBI taxonomy): Eukaryota > Viridiplantae > Streptophyta > Pinopsida > Pinales > Pinaceae > Picea > Picea engelmannii. The sequence goes on from ML798844.1 coordinate 181,907, forward strand.
ATATTTTCATGATGAACCTTGTTGAGGGAACTTTTCTAATAAAAAGAATGCACATAAGGTATTGCATGTAGGTTATTATCGGCCTACCATTTTTTGAGGTGATAAAACATACAAGAGAAGATGTGAAGGTTAGCAAAGAATGGGACAACATGTTCAATTCGATGAGATGCCACTACAGACTTAGCTCATGGTGGAACCTTTTTAGAAATCGGATTTAGATTTTGTGTGTCCTATCAACCCACCTTCCAGATATAATGCTCATATATTGGTTTTCATTTATTATGTTACCAAATGGGTTGAGGCCAAAGAATTTCCAAGGGATATAGAATAGGCAGTTCTTTATGAGGAAATATTTGTTTTCTTTAGTTTAAAAAGAGAAATTATTACAGATAAGGGAACTTGATTCAACTCCAAAATCATATAGGACATATAACAAAGAAATATCAGACATTATACATGACATCTACACCATATCATATACAATATAATGGGTAGGTAGAAGTCACCAATAAAGTTTTAGAGTCCATATTGACCAAGACTACACAGATTCATCACAAGGATTGGGCTCATATAATTCTAGAAGCTTTATGGGATTATCACACTATATGGTGGAACACCATAAGCTTTACCCCTTTACCCCTTATGAACTTGTTTATGGTAAGAAGATTGTATTTCCTATTGAGTTTGAATTTAGAACAGTTAGAACTACATTAGAGGTTGGATTGAACTTGTTGGAAGATTAAAAGCACCAATTGAACCAAATACATGAACTTGATGAAATTCATTTGGCTAACTTGCATAATACATATTCTTTTCAACATCAAGATAAAAGTGGCATTATAGATTCATTAAGAAGAAAAAGTTCAAAGTTAGAGACTGGGCCCTTTTGTATGATTCTATATTTAAGGATTTCGAAGTCAAATTTTGTACTCATTGTTGGGACCATATGAGGTTGAAACTATGTATGGTAATGGTGGTATCATGTTATGCACCATATATGAAGACAAAATACTTGTTATGGCCAATGGTCATTGATTGAGGCTATATCAGAAACCATCATCTAGAGATGCCTTTGTAAAAGATCTTAGTAATTGTTCAAATTTGAATATTATAAGCATAGTGGCTATGCCATATGAGATTTCCACAACATAATTTTTTGATTGTGTGTGTGTGTGTGTGTGTGTGTGTGTGTGTGTGTGTGTG